>NPHX01000468.1:201600-230014 GCA_002271815.1 Eimeria falciformis
TGACATGACACCCGGTGGGTTGCTATCAGCGCTTACTGTACACCCCAAGTGTATCTCGACTTTGCAGCAACAGCTGCTGCTGCTGCCGCTGCTGCTGGTGTTCAGGTGCAGGCCTCGGGACAGGCAGCGGCAAGGGTGAGGGCAGCGGCCTCAGCGGCAGCGGATCTGACTATTGGTGGAGAAGAGGGGCTGTCACTTACGCCTCTAACGAGGTGTACGTGGACCTCATAGAGAAAATATCCGGAGTTGTTGACAGGTAGAGCATCTTTGTCTCTGGTTCTTCTGCTCCGGCTAGCATTGTGCTCGTCCTGTTGTTGCTCCTGCGGTGGTTGCTGTCTGCTGCTGCTCCTGCCTTAGTTCCTGTCTGCTGCTGCTTGATTGCCTTGCTGCTGAGGCAGCTGCACTATGTGTTTTGCTTCGGCTAGTTGCATGCGCTTCTGGGGCTGTTATGCGTTTGTTGGGGAGCAGCAGCGGGAAGATGCTGAACTCGTCGGTTACAGGAAAGGTGATGATGAATAGCAGGGTGGGCTTCGCCATTTGTTTCCTTTTTGGAGTGTCTGTCCGCTTCTCTGCCCATTCTGCTGCTAGCTTTTGCCGCTTCTCCTGTCCCCGCCGCTGCTTCTGCTGCCACCACTTGGCGGCTTTCGTCTGGCGCCTCCTCTGCTGCATGCAGCGCGTGCCTCTGAATGCAAGAATCCCTGAGGTGTTTTGTCCTTTGGGATTGCATGCTGCTTCAGCTCAGCGGCATCCCCGAACTCTGCCTCTCTGTGCGTCAGCCCGAGCTGCTGCAGCGCGCGGCGTTCCATCCGTGTGTGAGGTACGTCCTGCATGCGTCCGACCCTCAGGGGTCCCCCTGGCCACGCATGTCAATCTGACTGTCTGTCCCTGCATGCATGGAATTGTCTGTCGGACTCTGGGGCTTTTTTGCCTGGTTTTTGGTGTTTGCGTCTTCTCGACAACTCTCGCCTTTGCCGTCAGAGCCTCCCTGTCTCCATCTGTCTCTTTTGTGGCTTCTTAGAATACAGCGGCTTAAGCGGGACGGTGTCTTGGCGCTCTGCCCCCCGGATCGCGAATTTTGCGTTGCGACGTATTGGTGCATTGCTGCTGCTGCAGTTGCTGCTGGTGTAATTGCTGCTGCTCCTGCTGGAATTGCTGCTACAGTATCAGTTTGGGACTTGTGTTGTGGCACGTGCACGCGTGCATTTGGGGCCCTTTTCTGTGTGTCCCCACTTTTAGGCTGCGGGACAAAAGCTTTGCTCTGCCTGTCTCGGTCTCGGGCTGCGTTAGCTTCCCCCGCAACAGCGGCGGTGCAGCAGCCGCAGCGCCATCAGCCCCAGCAGAGGCTTCTAGTGGCAGACTGACACTGAAGCTAACGGCACACAACCCCAGAGGCATTGCCTCTGCTGGCAGCAACACTGGGGGAGGCGCAGAAAACATCAGCGTCCAAATTCCGCTTCCCTCATTCGTTGGGGCCGCGAGCATTACGGCATCCTCGGGCACCATCCGCTTCATTCCTGCAAAGCAGGTGACCATCAACACAGAATCCAGACAGCGCAGTCCCAGAGCAAGACGGGCAGAGAGAAACAGAACGGACTTGAGGAGAGGAAGAAAAAAAAAGCGCTATTAGAGCTAGCCAGGCCTCAGATGCAGACAAGCGAAGTTGTGCTGTGGGGGCAGAGAAAGAGCGGGTTGCGTTGCTGCTTTTCTCTTTCGATTTCTACCCTGTCTGTGGGGGTCGTGTCTGTTGCTTGTTGTCTCTCCCTGTAACTGCAGCTTATCTTGTGGGAAGTGCCAGCCTTGGCCTTCGACTCTCCAACCCAGACAGCAGAGGGGACGGTGAGCCCTTGCGAATCAAGTTTAGGACGAGCGAACGCATGCATGCACTATATTGCGGGGTCCGTTTTAGCGTTTTGTTGTTTTTACGAGTTTAAGGTTTAGGGTGTTCGGGCTGCAGGTGAGCCTTGTGCCCGATGAGGCCCAGCGAAGCGACGCTATCCCTCCCCACGAAACGCGGTAAGTATAGTTTGCCGTTTCGTGCCTCCTCCCTCGTGTATCTCGCTCTTGCCTGTGTCTGTGTCCCCTAGTCTGTCTCCGTCGTGTCTGTGTCCGTGGTTGTCGTTGTCGCTCTTCTATCTTTCTCGTGTCTGTGCCTGTGTCTGTCTCTGTTATCTGTGTCGTCTCTGTGCCTGTATATCTCTCGCTTGTCTGCTGTATGTACTGTGTGATCCCTGCAGTTTGGTAGCTCAGGTCAACTTCCTGGTGAAGAATTGGGTGCCATCCGGTCTGAAGGTGAGTAGGTGTCTGTCTCCCTTTGTCCCTTTCCCTTCCCTCCGACTCTAAACCTGATTCTCCGTTTGTAGCCTCCAAGGACGCTGCAAGTGTTTCTTCTTGCCTGGTGCTGTGCTGGCGAGCCGCAGCTCGAGTCTCTAGACGTATCAGGTGTCGCCGCACAGCCCTATAAGGGTTGTCGCTGCGGGACTGTCGCTGGTGAGACCATGTCTCGTTTACATTCTGTTTTCTTTATTCGCATTTTTTTGTCATTATTTCTCTTTTTCTTTTCTCTACGTGTGTTGTTCTCGCGTTTCTCTATATTTGGAATCGTCCTGTCTTGTTTGCCTAACCTAAATTTATTTAAAGATAATGTTGCACTTGGAGGTAAGTGGAGTCGAACGGCTTTTTCTTTTATTGCTAAAGAAATATTCTGCCGTTGGCATTGTTCTCTTGATATATTAAAGTGTATTTATAGTAAGTCTTCTACAGGCACCCATTCTCGGTGTGCTATATATGTGCATTCTCTGGTTTGGCTGTTTTGGGGGTTTTGTTTTCAGGGGAGCTCGAGTTCCGTCTCAGCAACTAAACAAAAGGCGCCCGTCGGCACAAACAATAAACGCGACACGGAGTTGAAAGCTGGAGCCCCCTGAGGAAGCCCGAAAAATCTGGCCTCCCAATCGCAAACTGCAGCCCTCCGGCAAAGGGGGTCTTGCACCAGCTGAACACGCCATAATGCGGAAGCAGCTCCCTAAGTAAAGAACAACTGGTTAAAGGGGCGCTGACTTGGGCAGCACCTCCTTTTCAGAGCCTCAGTTGTCTGTGTCTTCATCATCGGCTTCGTCATCCTGGGGGCTCAATTCCTAGCGCGACAACACAGGCAGTCAGTATATCTCTTGTCTCCCTGTCTCATTTTCGTTCCCGACGTCTTCTTTCTCATGCGCCAATGATCACCCCGTTTGCCAGCCACCTATCTCCTCATCGTTTTTTTGTCTGTTTGCCTCGAGACGGCTCGTTTTCTTTTAATTTTGGGGCCTAGAATGTCTCTCTGGGCAGTTTTTCCTCTGAATTTGTCTTTTATATATCTACTTACGTGCACGTAGATGCCTTTAGGGAGCCGAGGAAACGAATACTATAGTAGTGTTATCGAGCACGTACCTCGCCAGTGCTGCCAGTCCAGAGGGCGAGGTTGTCTTGGAGGAGCTTCAGCATAGACTTGCTGAACATGAGCGGGAGACAGAAACAGAGACACGAGCTCTGCTTTCGCTGCTGCAGTGGTCTCTGGGGGTGTGGCTACTGCTTAGACTTTGGCCACAATAAATTGTGCAGCCTGTTCCCTGTTCATATGCATCAGCGTTCTTGTGGAAGCAAAGAAAGCAAAGTAGATGCAGTTCGCTGGATCAGCTGGGTTCAACGATACGCTTAGGCGATAGGCAAGCGCTTGAGCGTATTGTTGAACCCAGCCGATGCAGAGAACTGCATCTACTTTGCTTTCTTTCCTTTCGTAGGAGTGCTAGTAGATGGAGTTCTGCGGGCTGTTTGGGTTGAAAGATGTGTTTAGAGGCGTCCGCCTAAGACACCTGTCGTTCGCTTGGTCTTCTGGTAAGGCGGATATGCTGCTCTCGGGTGTCGCGATGGCCGCACGCGCGAGGTCGCACGCCTTTCCTGCACGTAATGAAACAATTTCCAGCTTAGCAAGCGTCGCTTGTACTGTAACGAACTAGCCAAGAAAAGGGGACGTTTAAGTGTAGCGGCAGAAGGGACGCTGAGGCGACAGCTGGTGTACGGAAGTACCGGGGTCGTTGAGCGCCTCGAAGTGGAAGACGGAGAAGTTTAAAGCAATGCCAAGACGCACGGGGTGGCCTTCAGGAAGGCCTTCCTCTGCAATCTTCGATGCCTGCGCAATCCGATTGAAACCGAAATGCAGAGGCGACTTTCGTACGCCGTCATCCAAGACTAAACAGTCGTTTACTTCTCTAAGCGCTCCGTTTCTTTTTTCTAAATACCAGGAAACCGCTAGCATCTTGGATGCCTCCGACAAACCAAAGTCTGGCCTGTTCTCAAGCACTCCTAGCCTCCCCACCCCGTTTCATGATTGCGAAACACACCTGGTCGTAAGCCTCCAGAGCCTCCTGCACCACGTGGTCAAAGCTGCCATCCTGAGCACGAAAGCAGTAACCAGAAACACGCAGTACCTTTTGTCCAGATGCGATTTAAACAGATGTACCCAACGCACCTCACTCTGGTGACTCACCTGAGCGATTTCTGCAAGATAGCGGAAGTAGTCTGCCTTCATCTTGATGAAAAATGCCTTTGACTCGGCTCCTTCGACATTAGCAATAATTTCTGTGGGAAAAACCGAGCAGCAATGTGCCTTTAACAAGTACAGCGCGCATTCATTCAGCATGCCGCATCTCCATTGTGTCCACCCGAAGGGTTTGTTTGGCACGCACCCTTGTCGATCATTTCGATAACTTCATTGCAGATATCTTCAGTCTCCTGCTCAATTTCTCGGCGGTATCTTATTAACCTTTCCTGCGGTGTATCGACAACAGCAGTCATGACTGTGGGTTTGGGTGGAGCGTTTTTTCTTTCTTGATCCGTCAGCCGTTTTCCTTTTAAATTTTCGAGTAAAAATAGCTTCACGGCGGGACAACATACGGGCACAGGGCTCCCAGTTTCGAGTCCTTTCGACTCGATCACGGTGATGTTACGCCACGTGTTCCGGCAGCTGGTGATCTTCTGCTTATAGCCGACTGCAAACCCAAGTGAGGACGCGCGACGGTAGCCCCAGGAACTGCTTCCTCTGGAAGCAGAGCAATAGCTTCTGTTGCAAGTACACCGGAGCAACACTTCTGCCAGGTTTGGGGCAGATTTTTAGCTCACGGGAGAAGAGAGTAGCTTCATCGCGGTTGAGGCCTTTCTTCTCGCTGACAACTTCCTTCATAACATTAATCTAGAAACAGTAACAAGGTAAAGCAAGGCTATATCGGTATCCTGCTTGCTAATATTCCCTCCTTTTTGTCAGGATGTACGTCAAGTGAGACACAATGACACAGGCAGAAAGAGACAGAGACAGTGAAACAGAATAAGATATGGACGTAAAAATCAAAGAGAGAAAAGAGGAACTGTCATAGAAGACAGAAAGAGGCTAAAGAGCCGACTGACAATGTCATCGTATCGGTCTGTTTCCTGGGCTACGCTGGCGACGTAGACAAGTTCCTCGCGCGACATTTTTTTGAAGCCTATGAACACACATGGACTATTTCAAAACTCGTTTACTCAGCCTCATTTCTAGCGTTTCTTGGCAAACACTAGCATCCTATTTTAGCGCGATTTATGCCGTCAATTACAAATGAGAAATTGTATATTTTTTTTGTGTGGAGACATGTTTGCGGGGGAGCTGTGAGACGGCGCAGTGAGTACGGTCATTGGTATGGCGGAAGCACTACATGTGGTATTGCTAAGCTGCCTAAGCAAGCCATATGTGCGCGTTTCAATGTAAATGCTATTTATAAGGCACAATAAAGATTGAATAAATCTCGTGAAGCGGAATGTCGAGCTATTTGTACAGTTGGAGTGCCTCTAATTCACTTCCTCTAATGTACTAAAAAACTGAAGTATGTTTGCATGGGGTGGTGCGTGGGTGTTGAACGCAAGAGTGTGCAAACTGGGTAAAAGTACAATGATAAAATTGGAAAAAGAGTTGTTATGTAAGACCTGCTGGCTTATGTTATTTTGCTGGCTCGTTTTCCTACGCTTGGCCTGGTGTTGGTGAAGCGACCATGCCAGGGCTCCGTGTTCTCTGCCCAAATTTGCTAGATTATTAAATTAACGTTTTATATGCATTTGAAAAAAAGGCGTGTTTGAAGGGAAAGAGGTGAAGAACTGTGGTGCACGACGTGATGTCCCTTCGCTCCACTGTAAATACAGCGCACAGGCGAGAGCAGGAATATAATCACCTTGTGATATCGAATTGCAACCAAAGACTAAAATTAAAATTAAGATACTGGTTACGAGAAAAGACAAATATGCTGGATGATGCGACGGTGTGGTTCAATACCAGCTGACGCCGCACCCAGCAGCGTCGCGCCCGCCTCCAGACCGCCAAAGTTTGCCGGGCATCAGTATTCCCACGACCTACCAAATGTCCTCAATATTTTACACTAATTTTTTGACGACAGCAGGCTGCCAATGGCCAAGGGACGCTGCCTGCTCAAAGCCCAAGATCATGTACTGTATTGGATTAAACGGGTGACCCTCTGGTGACCCTTTTGTACCATGATAAGTAGACGATGAATTACGTCTGCAGTAAGTAGTAATAAATTAAATTATGCTGTATATAAGATTTACTTGCTATAGAAGGCTAGCAAAGACTCTTTAATTATATTTGTCGTCTCACCAGACTCTCAGGAATGGGTTTGCTGCTGGTGTTGCATCGAGGCAGTGCGTGGTAGCGACGATGCAAAAAACAGTTGCTTTTGTGTGGCCTTTTAGAGGCATCAAAATTAAAAACAGTTGGTGGCAAGATGAATTCCTCTAAAGCATGCACTGGGGAGTGTGGCAGTGCCGATGGCGTTAATAAATGCTTGTCTCAATCCCGGGTCTTCATGGACGTGCACGTTTCCTGGGTTTAACAACTAAACAGGTGCAGAGCCTTGCCTTTGCTCTGAACAGCGCACCGCTTATTACACAATGAAGAATGCCCAGGACAACCTAACAGTTGGCACGCGAGGCTTAGATTACTTGTAGCGGGCAAGGACGCCAAACGGGTCACTCAAAAGGTTACACGGTGGAGCCAGCACATATGTGGAGGAGATGATACGCTACAACTTGATGCTGGTGTGCGGGAAGGCTTGGGGCACCACCACGTACATAGCATTCAGCTGCAATCAAGAAAGCGCCAGAAGTATTTAGCCGAATGTCTGGAGAAAGCTCCTCACATCCCTCAGCCGCGTTCTAACAAACCCCAAAATTCTTCCAGTGAAGAGTGTACTACCGGTTGACTCTTTCGCGCACCTTAGGGGTGCCCTCACACCCAAGGGATTTTTGAATGAACAGCGTTTCGGCGTTTTTACTTATGGGCTTTCTTACAGAGGATCGTCAACTGACATATTTATAGGCTTTATTCGAGTAGACGGACAGTGCAGTGCCCCTGCTGGCTCGCTTGTACTCCCCTGCATTCCTGGCAGATTCGCTTGCTGGAAAATGTGTAAGGACACTTCCCCAATACCGCTTAGTAACCGTTGGCTGTCAATCAGTAGCGGTCTGTTTCCAGTGTTACAGCACAAAGCAACAGCACCAAGCCACAACTCCTGCGTATTACCCCAGAAGCCACAATCGAGCTGATGGGCCGCAAAAGGATGTTGCTAACTTTCCTCTTCACGCAAGCGCCAACTTTGCTCGCGCTGCCTCCAGAAGTAACACTATGCAGTCTGGGATCTCAAGAATAAAGCTCCGAATAGTCACATCCCTCTCTCTCAAGCACAAACAAAGCACGAAAATCAGGGTAACTACATCCCGAAAGGTGAAGTGCACTATGGATGAGAGGGCACGGATTTTGTAAAGGGTCCGTTAGATATGTGTGTGGCAGTGCCTTACAGCTGCAGATGGGCGAGGTGTCGGCCACTAGTGCACGGCTCAAGTTGCAAACGAACTTTCAGGTTGGGTCTATGAAAATCTGTTCTTGTCAGTTTACGTTGCCCTCTCATGAGCTGTTAAGTGGGCTGTCGAGCACCGAGAATTAACAGATGGCTCGCAGACGGTCAACCGTATTTCTGTCCGATATGCACACCTTCACTGGTTACTAGGAAGTTTTAACAGGTGCGGAACGGGAGGGAAAAATGTGCAGCCCAACTACGGCGTCTACAGAAAAAGATATTTCATGGCATGGCGGATACTGATGTCTGTGCGAGCCGTCCACGGCTCAGGCAGCCAATGAGTGTCAGAGAGGAGGCGCTTGACTGAGTTGCTCAGGTTTGATGGGCTAGAACTAAGGGAAGCATGCAGTATCTATTGTCTACATGTCCTGCGTGCTGTACTCCGTAAGCAATATCTTGGGCTATACAAACAATTTCTCCCAAAATGTCGCTAACCTTACTGTATACAGCACAAGGTGAAAGCGGCAGAAATCGGTGAGCAAGATCTACTGCTTGGCCCCTGTTGGTGCATGCAGTTGCAAATGATCTGAAGAGTAGGTGGGCCTGAGCGGAGTTGTGGAGCCTAGCATGGAGGTCGGGGCTTCCTCCGCCCCTTTAGTTGATTCTGCTGCTGTTTTTGCTGCTGCTGGTGCTGCTGCTCTCGCCGCTTGAGTGTCGTTCCAAAAGCGTTGCCCAAGGTATGCATCTGTGCCACTTGTGTAGACTGATGGCTGCGGTTGGCGCAAAATGGGAGATGTAAAGACATTCGAAAGAGGGGGCTCCTGTGGGTCTTCCGCATGATCATGGGCTGCCCATTCTAGATGGTCCACAGAAACCCGCTGATCTTTGTCCGCATCGAGTAAAACCTGCGTAAATTCCGAGAATTACATGTGCATGTATGCATGCCTTTTATACGCAACAATAAATATAAGCGCAAACAGAGATTGTACCCCTTCTCTCCTTTCATGTGACAGATAGTCAGGCTTACCTGAGGATGAATTCCTTCCATGGCAGCTCCTCCTATAGGAAGCAGGGCGGGTCCTTCAACGTATCCTTCCTCGGAGCTATGGGGACTCCGTCCCCTTCTAGTGGCAAAAGGGACGCTGGAGGCCCCCAAATCATAGGCAGACCTCACCGATGCCACGGAGGGCCCGTTCGCCTCTGGAGCATCTTCGTTTTCGGGTGCTCCTGGGAACCTTTGAAGCTCCGCAGTAAAGCGTTTTAACTGAAAAGAAGTCACCGGTGTCGGAAGGATCCTGAAGAATGGTAAGAAACGCACAAATAGAGAACGGGCGTAAAGAAGTCCAGGTATCAATATATATGTATACAGGTATACATATGGACGCCGACCTACGGATGTTCGTAAACTCCACCCATATAAATATGGATGTTCCTGATGATAGTGACGTTATGCAGGGGACTGCTTAAAGAGATAGTTACAGCACACTGGATGTATACTAGATAGCGCCGACCATGAGAAAACATAATGTGCTGCGAGGGCACTCGGCGCAAGAGAGGGCAATGCGGCTTTGCTGGATGCAACACATGAATTGTTGCCACACCAAAGCAAGCTGTTACATAGAAAATGACAACAACTGCCCTTCATAGAAAAGGACTCACCAGCATAACCCGAAAGGCCCGCCGAAGACCTCTTTAAGTAAAGAGTATGAGGACTTCTTTTCGTTCTTAACTTTCTTCAAAGCCTCCACGCCTGGACAGCCATGTGCACAACCGACACGCTGACCTATTGGGAGCTTTAAGCATGTCCTTCTCCATATTCATACGTATGAATGCAACTGCACTTTCTCGCTCGCCTGCCACCTCTTTTATAATGTGCATGGGATGAGAAATATCTACATGATTACATCAATGCAGGTCCGATAGGAATACAAAGCTGTCTACATTAATCCACACATAGGGACGCAAAGCGGCGAAAAAAGCATGATGCCTTTCGCCCATGCAAAATTGGTGGGGATGCTCAAATGGGGTGATAATACTACACATGCAAAGGCAAGGAGTTTTGCACTCTTTAGTATTTGATCAATATCCTTACTGCAACGGATATCTAATGACTAAATACATAGTCCTGTAAATGTAACTGATACAAATCTAATTACTCTTCTGTCGGAAACGTGCCTGTGGTGTTCGAAAGGATGGAGGTGAGCTGATCGAAGAACATAACGATAGTGAACAGGCCAAAGATGAATGAAAGCATGAATGTCATCTGTGGACCAAAAAACAGAGAAACAAGCAAACATATCCTGTAGGAGCATCACCAAAAACAACGCCCACATCAGAGGAAACTGAAAGATTAGAGATGATAGCAACTTCACCCTCTGCCCCACACCTTCACTCACTGCTCCGCAGATAGCGGATTGAAGGGTCACATCGCACTAAGCACAAAGCACGCAAAACACACATGCCGAGGCGCGATGAGATCCACAGGCGATATATGAACTGTATAGCTGGATGTCTGTACGACTTATGATATCACCTTAACGCCCCCAGCTACTCAGATGTAGCAGTTCAAGCTCGTGAGCCTCCTAGCCCATCTGTACTGTTGGTTTGCTTCCCCTACTACGCAATCACTGAGGATAGAGTGTGCATATTGGAACGAAGAAAACTAGAGCGTGTCTTACAAGGAAGTGCTTCTTCGGCGGCCGGCGCCTCGACCCCTCAAAGGGCGTCTGAGAGGCTCGCCCTTCCTGTGATACCCTGCTTAGGTGTTCGTTGTCTTGCGGTGCTTGTTCCTCCGAATTCATTCCCAATCCTCTCTCGCGCACCCACCTGTCAACGGGGCTTTCTGCTGCGTATAGAATGCCCTTTGCGATTTCATCAGCTGTGGCGAGCCTGCGGGGGCCTTCTACGGCTTCTGGGTTGTGTGCTACTGAAGGCTCTACGAACCTCCCCAAATGCTGGCCGTGTACTACGCTCCACCGCCTACGCGCGGCAGCAACAGAAAGTTCCGCACCCGGGTCCGGATGATATTCTGAGGTGCTTGTTGAGCGGATGGGGTCATATCCGCTGGGGTCCAAGACGCTCCGGGAGTCGGCCCAGGCGTAACTCTCAAACGCATCGGGACCGTCAGCGCCAGACGTATCCACACAAGTCACTACACGGCATACCAACACCACAAAGGCCGTGCAGCACATCAAGTTTACGTACAAAAGGAACAACATAAAATACTTTTGGTTCAAAAAGCCCACGCAGTTGTTTATCCATGGGCCTGAGAGAGCAGAAGTAATACACGTGACAGCAGCCGAACCAAACCGAAATATTCTATGAAAAGCTGAACGTAAAACGAAATCGTTGCCTAAAGAATAACCTCTCAAACTTTTCCCCCGCTAGCTCGGCTAACGAAGCATTTGCTGCTTTTCCATTCTGTCTTGTCGTTTGTCTACTGTCTTAACGACCACGAACAACAAAAGCGCACAGTGGTGGTCCATGCGAATGATGCAGCGTTTGCAGCCAGAGCAGTGGTGTGCTCGAAGTGGCTTAGGGGCAACGCAGTGACGGCATATCGGAGGCGACCAACCCTCCTCAAGAGCTTCCTCCTCTCTCGTGCTGGACGTCGGGATCCGCTTCGATCCTGACAGCACAAAACAACAATACCCAACTGTAAATGCTATTCAATCATATGGGCTCTCATTTGAGTTTTCCGGAGCAACAGCTGGGGGTTTCATGGCGAGGAAGGGAAGCGACATATTCATGTCTCTCGAATGCAAGTAATCGATTGAACACAACAAATACGGGGAGCTTGTCGGCTGTCGTGTCCGTGTGAAAATGAGTAGAGATATTACCTATGAAATTCTTAACGACTCGCAGCGGGCAGAACACGGCAGCAAAAATTCGCAATAAGCCGCCCCTGGCGCAGCCCCTGGTGCAGCACCTTTTGGAGGCATTGGCATTAGCATCCGCCGCCTCAAGGTCCCTGTTATTGGCCGCCTTATCCGGCTTGGAGTCCCCGGGATGCTGCAGCTCTCTCGCGTCACCAAGGGGTACGCCACCCCCCTGAGAATGAGGGAGTGAGACCGCCCCAGGGTCACCAAATGCGCATTTGAGGTGCGAGAGAGCCGCCAAAACAGCGAATAGCTGGAATACCGCAATAATTAGATACCGCCAGTAGCCCATAGAAGACCTTTGGAAAGCAGACACAAGTTTCAAGTAGATAAATACGTATTTTGGTCATGTACACAACAGAGAACAAGGGACCCAACAACGATAGTATGACTACAAAAAGGCAGCAAGCGGTGCGACGTAGTACTGTACCAGTTATTGAGGCAGCAGGTTACGGTGTAATTTGAGAATATGAGAATTAAATGCGTCTGCAACAAACGAAACGCAGATTTACTTATGAGAATTAAATGCGTCCACAAGAAATGAATAGCATATATACAACCCTATCAACTACAGCGACCTAGCGATTACAGAGAAAAGAGACGATCACAGCGTACTGCTACATACATAATCTATATATCTATGTAGACAATGGTTTGCTTACCAAAATCATGCACACGACACCACAAGGGTCCCGGGTGAACCAAAGGTACGTCTCTTCCATTGTGCCAATGTTCATTACAATAAAAGTTGGCAATGGGACGCAGCGGCAAGCACCGTCTCCCTCCGCGCCACCAGAGGGTTCCACAGGACCGCACCGTCCATGAGGAGCGAGCGACGCCAACAGCGGGATGCGATCCTCCAGACAACAACAGCAGAGGGACCAAGGCTTAAATGAAAAGACGACGAATGATGCGCGAGCTACCAAGCTGCAAGAACAAGGGCACGAGCAGGACGAGCTGATCGGCTCTGGGAATAGAGGGATAAAGCACTGCACTTGGCCTTCCCTGATAGGCCTTATCCTTAGGCTCAACGTGAATAACAGTAGTAGGTGGCAGCGGCTATTTGCAAGGAGCCTTCTCCTCTCGAGCTGGTCTACAAGCTCGCGCCAATTAAATGCAATTAAATAGAAATGCCGAACCCATTTTCTAGGACCAAATGGAGGAAACGGCTCGCCTTCAGCCCTAACAGGATGTTAGCGGCCTCCCCCCAGATAGACCACCAGAATCGACCGGGGAAGCACAGACAATATCTCTTGAAAAAATAGCAGTTTACAAATACGGTTTAGTCCTAACGCGGAGACATGCAAAGAAACAGCAGGTACATCGTCGCCCCAAACTCCTTGTGGCTCTTCGCTCACCTGCGACAAGCCCTGGGACTTTACTGGAGCAGGGCTAGTGCAATACTTACCCTATTTCAGTGCTCGGAAATATTTACGGGCTTAATATAAGCGAACGTTAGCAGCTTTTTGATTTCGTTGTCCAGAGCTATTGATAAAGTGGCTCCATCCTCTGACTGCTGTGGGGGTCCGGGGGCCGTTGTGTGGCTGTTGGACTGGCTACACATAAAATGCAGCTTTTCGGGCTTTTCGAGAGCGTACTCCTAGAGTTCCTTTATTGTATGATTTTTACAACAGTAAGTAGGTAGACCTCCAGGTGCACTAGCCTGGATTCACTCCTGGACTTTCAATTCCTTTCTAGCCTCAACACGACAGCTATTCATATAGTTCCCCAGAACTGCATGGGGCTTCGCGAAGTGAATGGCGGAGAACGGGTATTCATGAAATGCCAGTATTTACGCTTCCCCTGTTTTTGGCAAACTCCCCTCCAGTTCCTCTATCTTGGAAGGAATTCCCCAGTTTATGAGTCTGCATGGGCTTTAGCCCTCGGCCTGAGTTGTTTCCGGGAACCATATTCACCACTCTTGCAACAAGATTGCCAGCAATGGTTAGCCACTAACGCTATAACCATTGGCGTATACAATGTATGAAACGCGTACCTGTACATTGTTCGTTGTGTACGGTACAAGCTTCGTGTAACCATGCACACAATCCTCCGTCAAGCAACCTCCTGTGCAAGTGTAACTAAACACAAGTGTCAATCTAGGAGAGATCACGTCCACTGTCGCTGGTTCAACACTTGCGCACAAACCACCAGGGCCATCGAGTTAATCTAAACACATGAGGAATCGGGCACACTGGGCCTCCTAAGAAAGAAAAGAAAACCTTGGTTCACGATGAACTACAAAAAGACTGTGTACTTTTTACAAAAACTGTTGCAATTGGGAGTCGTGGATACGGTAGTGAAGAATAGTTGAGTTGCGCATGCTTCTTTATATGAAAATTCTTACTCCCTTCTACTGTATTTGTGTCGCCATTCATGGAGACTTAGAGTCCGTAACGAGGGTATGCAGGTGTGCTGTCTGTAGTAGTCGATGACAAGCCTGACAGGTTCCATCTTCTCACATTGTATAGACACCGCTCTGCTGGGAAAACCACTTGCCACAGATAGGAAAAAGCCCTAAGCTGGTGAAGACAACCAAATCTACTATTCTGCATGTAGAATTAAATGAATGCCGTCAAACCTGTCGGTTTTTTTTCGGACCCAGTGAAGACAATCCAAAGCGGGTGTACAAGTATCGAAAACTGGAGGGCTACTTATAATTGGGCATAAAAGACAAACAGGCAGCATTTAAGCACCGTGTCTGCACCACCGCCATTGGCACGTTTTTATTGTTGTGCCACTCGTCACTTCACCAGCAGACGCTGCTCAGTCCAGATGAAACCTGGACTGGTAAGTTCTTCCGGTGCCAGAAAACGCTACCACCCAAAACTTCGGCAGCTGCTAGTGTGGCAGATGAGGCGCTCGCCAAAATGCATCCTATCCCTATGGCCCTTCTGGCGAAAAAGCTCAGGACCACCTGCAGTTGAGTCAATTAAAGCTGTCTGTTGACAACGCTTGCAAATTAAAGCAGACCAAAGCATGCAGCCGAGAACGAGCACGGAACGAACTTATGGGGCCCAGTTACTGCGCCTATTGCAGTAAGGCAGAACATGCAATACCACACCAAAGCCAACAATGATCTCCTGTACGGCGACACGCAGCCGTTTGAGCGCCGCTATCAGTGGCCCATTGGATATGTGTGGGCTGCGAACACGAGCCAGGAGATACCGAGTGTGCTGCTTGAGCCCGCGTCATGGCCTCAAATTTTAACTCCAAATAAGAATGAACATGAGGGTTCCACGTGTTTGCTGCCGTATTCCCCCCAATGCGCCGCTAATGCCACCAAGACCTAATGCGGAAAAACTAAAGATAGTTTCACACTTTCGACTCGTCCGATCTACGCAAGCCTGTGTCACCAGCCGATGCTGCAGAGTGGCAACGCTCTAGTGGCCGCAACGACTAAAAAGATAAAACAGTTAGTCCAACAATATTTTCGGAAGGGCTGCTGCTGTACCCCTAGTCCCTTATATTCAATTAGCCCTGACCCACCGCCACCCCATGATCTCCGAAAACCCCAAATGATAATAAACCAATACCACATAGAACCGCCGTGCGCGGCGGTCAACCAAGGCTCTGGTTCGGTGCGCATTTGGTTGGAGAGCAAAAAACGCGCGAGCACTCACCGCAGTTTACTCTGCAGTGAGTAGCTCAAGTCACAAGCGCCCGCATTGTTAGCGTCGCTGCAGCAGAAGGCGGCAAGAGGACGCAACCATTAGAATGAAGCAGCCGCCGTACACCGACGGAAGGAGAAAGGGAAAAAGGCTCAAAAGGAAGAGAATGACTGCCGCTCACAGTCATCCAACCTGGCAAATAAATAATCGTTCGTTGCTGCCGCATCAGCAGTTGCTGTAGCATAATGCGCTGCTGCAGCAGGCGTTACTACTGCAGGGGCTGTCTGTCTATTACTTCTCCCCAACTGAGACGGTGGTGGTTGGAAAGGGAAAACAGATAGCTGCACTAAAGCATCCCCCTGCTCTTGGCTAGCTGCCACTGCACGCGCTCCCTTGCGGTCATCCTCCGCGACTGCTTTGCCTGCACAGACGGCGGGGCAGAATACCCTAAGCCCATCTGGCCAGTTGCAGCCTCCGCAGAAGCAGCAGGATCGTGCACTGCCTCAGCTGCAAAAACTGTGCTGCAGCCACCACCCAAAACAACCCTGAAGGAGTGCTGCGCCAACCGCCCTGCCGCATCCAAGTCCCCGTATGAATGGACTGGACGGGCCACTCCCGAAAGAGGATGCTGCTGCTGCTGGTGCTGCTCGCTGCTGGAGCTGCTGCTGCTGTCCACAGCCGAAGGCCCTGCTGCAGATGCTACCCCACAGGCCGGAGGAGCTGCCGCTTCTGCGTTGACTTCAAGGCCCACAGTAGCGCCGTGGCTGGAGGGAAGAACCCTTGAGGACTGCCCTGCTATTCCCCCACTGGTGGAGAGGAGACGGGTAGCGAGACCCCTGCGCTTCGCCAAGGCCTTTTGAGAGGCTGAGAGGGGAGCCGGCGGCTTGAAGACGCCTTGTCCTGTTGATGCTGCTGTAGCAGCGGACCCCTCAGATGCTGCACCCCACGGCCAGCCTCCAGATGCAGCAACAGCGGATGGTACCGCTGCTGTTTTTGATGATGAAAACACAAATGAACCGTCGTCAAGTCGAGGGCGGCGTGCTGGCCTAAACAGCTGCAAGGCTTCCCCTGCTGCAGCAACATTTTGCTGCTGCTGCCCGCCCAGGATGAAGGGAGTAGAAAGAGACTGGTGTGCATTTGCTGTCTCCTCCGCACCAGCAGACACACGCTGAGGGAGTCCCCTGGAGCGACTTTGCACGGCCCACGGCTGCGCACTGCTTGCCGGAGGCGGTAGGGCAAGTCCCAATTGGTGGTGGCTGCTGATGCGGGGGCTCGGAGCTGCTCTGCTGCTGCCACCAGGCTCTGGGGAGTGGACATACACCACACGGTCTGGCTGTTTGCCCTGCTGCTGCACTGGGGGACCAGCAGCCTGCTGGCACGGCTCCCCTCTATTGGCGTGAAAGCGGCGGCGTCTCTCCGAGCGTCGATTGTCCTTAGAAGGTGCAGGTGAAAAGAATAATTGTTGTGGCAAGGATGGACCCTGCTGCTGCTGCTGCTGCTGCTGAGGGACCACTGCTGTTCCTGCTGCCGTTGCTGCAGCAGAAGAGGAGGAAGAATGCCCGCGCTTGCGCTCTTTGTGCCGGCGTTTCCTATCTATTCGGTGATGTTGCAGCAGTTGTTGCTGCTGCATCGACTGCTGCTGCAACATTTGTTGCTGCTGTTGGAACTGAACTTGTTGCTGTGGTGGCATCGGGTGCTGTAGCTGCTGAAGAGGCTGCAGCTGCCACGTCATTGAGTTAGCTCGTTGACGCTGCACGTGCTGCACTGAAATGAAGGAAGGGGAAGATGCACCCTGCGTATGCACCGGCAGCTGGCTAGATGAGCGCTGCCCGCTCTGTCTCCTCGTGAGGTCCTTTTGGCTGCGGTTCCGGTGAGGCCTTCTGTGCTGTCTGTGCTGCGGCTGCTCTACTGGGAGCGGCGCATGCACAGCTCTTGTGCTCCCCATGAGATGCTGCTGTTGCTGCACGCGCTGCTGATAATAAGGCACAGCCGCTGCAGCCTGCTGGTGCGCCGCTGCGCCTGCCACAGCACCAGCATCAGGGACCGGCACAGGAGGCCGGCGCTGGCGGTGAGGACGGCGGCTGTGGTGTCGGGGTCGAGCGTGAACGACGACAGGCTTGCCATCCTGTGTCCTGAGTCCGTACCACAGGTCGGAGGGATTCTCACAAAGATTAATCAGCACGTCGTCTTCTCTGCATCTGTGGTTGACGGTGCCCTTAGTTGAAACTTCGCTGCTGCGCTGGCTCTGGCTGCTGCATTCATCTGCTGCTGTTGCCGCAGCAGCGGCTGCTGCTGCTGCTTCCGTTGCGCTGCTGCCACCGCCCCCTGCTGCACGTTCCGCCCGTTGAAACGCAGCGAGTCGCCGAGCGTCTCCTGCCGCTTCTCGTGACTGCTCTGCGCGCTGCTTCACCATCCAAAAGAAAGACAATGAACTCCCTCCGCGGCCCCCAGCCACTACACTCTCTCCCGTCGCAGCAACTGTAGTCTCAACCCCTACAAAACAACAGGCACAAACAGACGCTACTGGCCGCAAATGAACAACCGGCAAGAGGTAACAAAGAAGACGTCTTCGGGCCATTACTGCAAAAGCCATCACTACTACACAAAATGTGGACTGCAAAACGTGACACCAGGTGACCCTCTCTTCGCGTTTCAACATCATCTGCAAACACATTGCAACAGTACAAGAAATCGTCCTACGGGATGTGCGGGCCTCCAGCTGCATGAGAACTTCTGGTGTCAGCCTGAGTGGTTGCTGCTGCTGTCTCCTCCCGTCTCTCGACTTATTGCTGCGCCTCTTTGCTTTGCCTCTTCTGAAAGTGGGAATGCGGCCGTCACCTCGCCTGCGTGCCTCCGGTGCTGCAGCTACACCTGGGACAGCACCAATGGCTGCGGCAGGGCGAATGTTGCGGCTGCTGCGCACGCGTCCTAAGACTCTCCCGCTTCGGTGGGAGCGGCGACCCTCACTTATGGCCACCCCTTCGCCAGACACCATGCCCTGCTCCCCTGCGCCAACTTCCTCTGCAACGTCAGCTGCACCCTCGCCATCGGAGCCATCTGTTCCTCCCGCCGCTGCAGCACCTACGCCTGCCTCTGCCCAGTCCACTCCTGGAGAAGGGAGAGATTGCGATCCTCCATCGTCTTCATAAGCAGCGTAAGTGCTTCCATTCATAGATCCAATCCGACAATTTGGGGACTCCAGGTGACCCTGTGTGGCCGCACAGGCCTTATTTACAGCAGCAAGGCTCACTTCTGCAGCCGAGGTCACTCCTGCCTTTTGTGCAGAAACCAGGGTCACTTCGGAGGTTAGCCGAGACGCTGAAAGGCATAAAGACGCCAGAACCCGTGTCGTCTCCCTACGACTTATTCAACAAAGGACGCTAGCTTGAGCTAGTCATCCTGCTAACCAGAACTACGACAACGCAACAATTGGCTACGCAGCTAGCGAGGCCCTGCTTGCTCTGCTACAAATGCACAGAAATGCATAAATAACCACAAGAGCTCTCTTACGGTGGCCATCCCTTGGCCCTAGCTATCTGCACCCTATTGTACCTGCATCGGGAGCGCAGGCGGGCAGAGGGGGGCTCGCAGCAGCAGGCGCTGCTGCAGCTGCTGCCGGTTCATCGGCAGGTCGAGAGGGGGAAGTGCGAGTGGCCAGACAAGACTCCTGCTGCTGCTTGTCCTCAAAGAGACAACAGCCTGCCAAAGACACGGGATGAAACCAACGGCTAATAGGGTCCCACGAAAGACATGCGATGCCAACACGGACCAAAACCATACCATAAGCATTTCCCTTAGCATTCAATTACAGCAGCAGCAGCACACACCTGTGGATGCATTGGCATTGCCCGACTGCTCTTGCTGTTGGTGCTCCGAGACAGGGGTTTCGTCCCGTCCTGTCCTGCACCAAGAACGGGGCGAATGCGAACCGTCAATCGCTGCAGCGTCATATGCAGAACAAGCACTTAGCTCCTGCTGCATCCTGTACCTATTAGCGGATCCTAATGAGCGTTTTAGGGGCTGGCGGCGGATAGCACGCAGCTATGCTGGCCCCCAAAGGGCTCAGCGCACAGCAAACACCATTTCCCCCTTCTCTCTTGCGTAGGCAAGAAAGCAGGGAGAGATATTAGCGACAGCAAGCCTCATGCAGCAGCAGACACACGCGGCAAGAGGCCTACCCGGAGGCTCTGCAGCGTCTTTCTCTTCAAAGGAAAAAGAAGCGGCGGCCCTTGGCATCGCCTGGTTGTTCCCAGGAAGGGATGGGGCCTCTTGGGCCCGAAGGATGGCTTGTGTGCACCCAGGCAAAAGCCTACTGGATTCCACAAACTCCTCCGTCCCACTGCAAGGCGCTACAGCAGCAGCAAAATGTTCTAGAGGGCTCTTTAGGGGACACTGCTGGCCCTGAGGGGTGGGGAAAAGGGGGAGAGTTACGGCCTGCGGACCCCGCAACAGCGAAGGTTCCTCGGTGCAGACAGGAAAGGAATAATGAAATGCGTAAGGCACAGTTGCGTCCCCGCCAGAATCAGCTACGTGTTTGTCGCCACAGGCGATGGATGGGGGAGAGAAAACAGATATGGGAGGATGCGCTGCCACAGGTTCGCGAACACTCCCATCCATCTTCCTGCGGTGAAAGGACACCGCAGACGCTCAGAGGTCAGCAGCTCTGCTGCACACTCTACAGCAGAAAACAAAACACTTGACAGAATGACGCCCTGATGATCGAAGTCCTATACCCAGGTACCAGCGCTTCCATTAATAAGAAAGTTGAAGTCCTACAGTTGTGTTGAGCCGGATAGAAGCCGTCTGAATCCAGGCACTGGCGTTTCGGAGGGTCGCAATAAAACGGTCGTCAATCTCCAAAAAAGGAAGCGAACACACTAATCCAGTGGATGCGGGAGTCACCGTAAACGCAACACCTAAACGCGTGGCCTCCGTTGTGCAGAATGCCCTTAAAGCCCCCGTTACACGCAGTGCACGCCGATAGACTCTCAATATATTGTTTCTATAATCTACGATGCACAAGAAAAGCGAGAGGCTCCTTGGATGAAGGACAATAGCAAGGGTATTGGTGCGGCAGCACGCTCAGCGCAGCAGAATGCCTGCGGGGAGCTCCACCAGGAGTCACAGCCACGAATGCTGTGCACTAAGGGCCAACTGGGCCCGTACTGCGTATTTCCTCCGATTATTCACAAAAGCAAAGAGTAAGAAACAACCACACCAGTCGCTTCCTCAACGGAGGCCTCCAGTACAGCGGAAGGCAGCAGCAGGGCAGACGGGCTGTGTACAGCAGCGAAAGCTGCGATGCAGGACCAGTCTGCTAGGGCAAAGAGACGGCAAAAGACGTCACTTTTCGGCGGCAATTTGCGTGGAATAAAATCCACTGAAGGGGCAGAGAAAGAGGACAATCATCGCAGACCCACAAGCACCATACTGGTGCGCCCGTAGACTTGTGGCTTGGTTGGCGGGCCCGTTTCCTGCTCTGGCCCTACACCCCCTCCTGCATGTTTGTTTTAGAAGCCTATGACAATATTCAGATACTGTATTTCATTTTTAATTTTATTTCCAGTACTAGAGATTAAAGCTGAAGCAATCTGGGAAACCCCAGAACAACGTTCATTCCCTGAAAAGCAAACTTCCCAGATCCTGTGTTGTAGGGTGCTAAACTGCGTGTTGTTGATATGCAGCTAACACCTTAGTAATTCGCCCAACCTAGATGCACACATTATGCACAATTAGATAGGGCAGCACTAGCTAGCCGTAGCTTGCCGCAGGCTGGTTAAGTAGGGGAGGTGAACCTTGGCATCAAGGGCATAGTTCTGAGGTACCCGCAGATCGAGCTTTGGCACGGCGAGAGATCAATGAAAAGACTTATTATTACATGTTGCCGTGATGGACTGGCTAGGGTACTGCACAAGATAATTCCCATCACGTGCTTGGCTAATGTTATCTGTGTCGTACCACAATTCTATCCGATTGTATTGTAGACCCACATCTTCTTTATCGCCGTGTTTCCGTAAAAAACCACATCCTTTTTGTATCTTATGGAGTTGATTCTCTATTTAATTTCACCGCTTTTTTATTCCGTTGCTCTCCATCATATCGAATGTGTTTAGTATCACATTGCATCATGCCTCATCCTTTCTATGTTAAAATGCGTATCGTACCAGTAAACTTACGGTATCTGTATCTTTTTGTTTCGCGCCCACATTGTAGTATTATCGTAGCTTGTTGTACTGGGATATCTTCCTGGACTTCTCATATCTTTGTCGTATATGCCCCCTCACGCACTCACCCATTCCGTTTCAAACCTGCAGCACATCGCATTCGTATCCTTTCTGCACTCCTGCTGTTGTAGCTCCAACACAGACTTTGATATCGTACATGAGATCCCTTGCCATGGCCAACAGGAGCTGTGAGATAGCTAATTTTGTTGCTACATGAATACTGCACTTAATCCGTATCAAATTGTACGAATCCCTGTACAATCGCAGACGAGTTGTATCTGTATCATGTTCTCACAGTTCTCGGTAGAATCCCTTGATACCTCCTGGTCTTTGTACAGGCCGTGCTTCGCTGAGTGGATGGTCCACATCGTGTCCACCCGTATCGCATCCCTAGCGTCTCATATGCGTACTGAGTCGTGCGGTATTGTGTCCATGTCTCAGTGCACCGTATTATATCCAGGGTGCATTAGTACCATGTGAAAACTCGTATCGAATTGTTCCAGCTGTCTTTTTATACAATCTCCGTGTCATATCGTATTCCTTCCGTATCCGTATTAGATAGTGTCCCAATCGTATCCTATCTGCATTGTAGGCGGTGATCCCGCTACAGTGTAGCGTATTGGGAATTGCTAGTACAAAGGCTATTGTATGGAGCAGGAGGCGGCCATGGGAAGTGTGTTTGGCTTATAGCAACGCCGAGCTCTTCCGATTACTTACATTCCCATGGGTGTGCACTGTACCTCCTGCCTTAGCAGCAAGCACATTGGCTATATCTAAGCATTTTAAGCGTTGATGGAACGAGGAACCACGAAGTTTGTTTTTCTCACAGAGACACTGGACAGGGATATACTAGAAGTGAATGCACACGTGAACGCCATTCTGAGACTCCAAGATTTTAGAAGGCACCAACATAGTTCTTTATACTGGATTCTTTGCCTACTTGTACACGGAAGATTAGCAAATTTTTTGGGGCTACCCGCAACAAGCTAGTAAAGGATTTGTAGGGCGGGCGAACGTATGGTGGCTCTGGATAGTTTTGGCTCGCTGTACGGTAGCTGCTGCAAGGGCATCGTGATTCCACACTACACAGTGTAATCACTTGCCATGTCCTGATTACTCAGTGCGTGGAGGTGTTTTATAGCGGGTGTGACTATACTTTGGTCTTTTTCGTCTGCGGTTGTTTAGGCCAGAGCTGGGCACGTACTGTCCCTTTCCTGGGCACAACAGGTTTTTTCAAGGCGTAGTTGGTAATGTCACGTTAGCTGCTGCGTCTTGCTCCGTCTGGCCTTTTACTGGACTATACGATGTTTAGAAAGCTTATCACAACCGTCTTGCAACACCGTTTTCCCTGAAAAAGCCCCAAAGTGTTGCTTTAGTTGTAGCAAGCTATCCGATTTCTGCCGTCCGTGGTCAATCGGGTTATTGGGCGGAAGTACAAACACAAGGGTAGCGACTTCCATGTTCGTCTCTGTCATACGCCAAGAGTATTCTTATGTTAGTTTATCGGTCTCGTCTCCATATCATAGCGCATATATGTCTTATCCGTATACATATCATACTCTTGGCTTATCCCGTTCGTAGCCATCTCGAATCGTTTTTGTTCCTTATCTATTGGTACATCATATCCCTAGATATATCGTACAATAGACAAGCAGTATCGCATAATTATTGTACTTTACAGTACCCGTGTCCTGCCAGCAACGTTCTACAACTGGTTCGTATCCGTTCCTTATTCCGTTCACATTCCTTTTTCTTCATAAGCATAGCCCCAGCACCACCGTATCTTTCGGCAAGATGGGTATCGTAAAGGCAAAATATCAAAGCTGTGTCTCTAATGTAGCCACATGCGTGTCATATTACATACATATCGTATCCCTATCGTGCCCTATCTATATAGTGTCCATGACCTAATAGGTACTTACCATACAACATTCCTACTGTATGCATGCTATGTATTCAAAATGTACACTGTCCCTATTGCTTTGTACTGGTAGCGTATTCTCATTATATTGTTTTGTTTTTTGTTACGTCCTATCGGTTGCGTTCCTGCTTCTTATCCGTGTGACACCCTATCCTATCGATATCGTGCTTGTAGGGCTTCAGTAGTGTACCGTCTCTTATCCATCAAAGCCTACATAATATGCTCACAGGACTAGATGTATATATCTATTGCATTGGGCAATTCGACTTAGTATAGATAGAAGCTTCATTTATTTTTGAGGGAGGCAAGGGAACAGGCATGGAGAGGTGTTATCGCTCATCTAGAGCATGTATATTTTCAAGAGAACCTACGATATATCCATTGCTCCTTGTACCAGTAGTCTTTGATAAGCCCCAATAAAGGTAATGCCAAGGCCCATTTTGTGTTTTCGTCCGTATATAAAGTAAATACATTCGCTGTGAAATCATAGCCCTACCAGTAGAGCACGTTCGAATGTCCAGGGAGTGTAGGAGCAGACCGGACACAGAGAGGACCAGCCTACATAACATGTATTATCCTGTGTTGGGTTCTGCGCAAAGAAAATCGGGTTGCCAAAATTCGGATTCTTCGTTTACACCCACCTTCCGGGTTCGGACGGTTCAAGGGTGCAGAGTTTCGGTCATGCAGAGCTCGCACCTCGAAGTTGTGTACGGCTTACAGGGAGTCGGTGAGCAGAGCCAGGAAGAGCTTACCTTACTTGCTACCTTAATCGAGACTCTCTCTGCTGCATCCGAATGCAACCGGAAAGGGACAATCGCAGCCTCGCTTCGTCTCACTGGTAATGTTTGGGTTGGTCAAACAAACCTACTTTACTGATGTAGCATCCGCACATGCATACATTCTAACCGATTCCATCAAATCTTTAACGAAGTTTTAGCACTCCCATGGTTAAGTCCATCACTAGTGACTAACACCGTGACGTCATGGTCGATGCTCGATAGAATGGGGGTAGAAAGAGTAGCAATCAGCATTCATTATTTGTTTCATACAATCAATAAACTTCGTTAGCATGAACTGATGGCAGCATTGAATTTAACCGTGACTGGGGCGCACATATACACGAAATGTTTGTGTGCAGCGGGCAGAAACGGCCTTTGCTGCCCGCGCACGTTTTTACGGCAGGCCTCATGCCTCTCGTCGCCATATCCGGTTCCACGACATGTGTGTCCACCACCACGTAGCGAAACGGTGAAGGAGGAAGATGGCTTCCCATATTGATTTCAGCTCCCCTCCAAGTTCGTACACCAATACGAGCCAGAATTGACTGTAGGACTAGCATGCTCCGTCTAGTTTCAGCTTCTAAGCCTTGAACACCAGGAAAGCCAACATTGTTTCTAAAAACTGCTTTGCAACCCACGGGCTTAAGTTTGGCAGGTGCACCAATAAACCGTCAGAAAGCCTCAAAAAGCATCAGCTGGCTAGGCTAGACGTCGATTCGCATCCAATAGGTGTACGAAGCGACAAGTACAAATTTAATGGTGGCCAAGTGCGCGGGATGTATTTCGCCTTCATTAGATCAGTCAGGCAAACTTCATAAGCGTTTCCCTTTCTAATTTCGTCAAGAATATTTTTGATTGCCGCTTTGTTCATTTCTTCTGTAAGAGACGAGCGGAACTCAGGCACAGGGCTTGTCACCTCTCGGCAATCTGGCTTTGGCCGCAAGGGCGGAATTCGGGGGGCCCAACACGCCAGTACAGCTTCTTGAAAGTTTTCAAGGGCGACCTGATTATTGGTGCGAACGGCGGCAATATGCTGAAGAGTGGTCAAGGCCCACAGCTCCTGAGTCTCCACAATAAACTTGCGTGCGGATTCGCTGAGGCGGCCCCCATGCAGCGCGCACAGCAGAGGCTCACATTCTGAATAAGGTGCAACTCCTTCCTCAGCCTTTGGGGCCCCACTGCTGGCGAGAAGGCCCCCCTCGTCTTGCATGCAGGGACTGAGCCAGATATTAGGATAGTCAGGCCATTTTACAACCTATTCCCTTATATAATGGCCTCAAAAGGAATATTAGTTTCAAGCGCACCTGCAGCTCGAAGTCCGTGGCTCGGCACTTTGTGGAGTGAAGATAGCGAGGTGTGGCATGACTCTACGCACGCATGCAAAAGCATTTCGATATCCTGTTTTTCCCTTCAAAACATGCATTGGGCTTTTGTAGTAGAGACCTTCAACTGTCTTTATTCATCTGTTACATGCAGACTTGTGTGGAACCCTAGTGTCTGTAGTACCCAACAGCCAATGTTTTACGCCGTATATTCAGTTCTTGTGATAGTGTTGTTCGAGCTGGATGGCGGCCCTGTGGCGCGTTTTTTGTTGCAGTTTTAAGCATTACACCAATGCCATTAATCGTGTTTGCGTTCGGCGTCCATTTCATTGCTGCCCTTCAAGCTCTCCAGGGTATTTGGGTGATGGAGAGCTTGGTGAGGCTCCTGTGTCTCCTGGCTCCTGCGTCTCCTGTCACCTACCAGACATCAAGACACTATCTCTTTCTATATACGTACCGACATATTTACTGCTAAATAATATTATTTTTTTTCTTGCCAAAAAGCTAAACAGCCAGCTCAGGAGTGGTGAGATGCTCTTTGATACATCCAAGGCAAAAATCAGCTTATCATTAATCAAGGACAGAAACTTTGCCTAGTGGGACCGCCTAACTCGGCAGGCAGATCCTTGTGTTTACGCGGTGGGTCACATAGACAGGCTGGAACTGACTTATGTCTGGGGAAAAGTTTACGTTTTGACTATTACGTCTAGTGCGGAAACAGGGCGGGAGAGAGGTTATTACAATCCTGATATGGCAACAGTGGCGGAGAGTTTTCAGTTGCCCGACTCCCTCCAGCTGTTCTAGGCGAAGGCTGGCCTTCACCTTCTTACACTACATTTTTTGTTTTCTATTTTCTGTTGGCGTGGTGTAGTGGCACTTCAGGTTCAGTATTCTCCCCTTCTCTGGAAAGTAATTCAACTTCTGTTCCTATGACATTTTATGATAATCTGAGCTTGCGTGCCATACGGCGCCCTTGGTTGCTAAGCTGCCCACTGCTCAAGCGCTTTCCTGAAGAATATTTTTTGCAACCAATACAAGACAGAAGGATCTCGTTTCTCTTGTGCAGATAGAGCAAGCCAATCGAGCTTTTAGATCATTATAGTGTCTTCCTGACGCAAGTATTGGCGCCCTTGCTTTCATGATTAAAAATAAGGTCACAGTATAACAAAGCACATGAGATAAGTAGAAATTGGAAAAGAGCGCATTCTTCTGGGGTCACACGAACAACCCCGCCTAACGTGTTCCTTTTGATATCTGACTCACCATGTTGTCTGACGTTCCTTTGAAGAAGTTTCTTTTTATTTTCTACTCAGCCAAAAAGTGTAAAACAAAGTACTTTGGGAAGTTGCAGCAAACCATTGGGTTTTTTGTGAATTACGATCTGCTGCGTCTTTTTTCTGGGCTAGGCTACTCATTTACTGAACAGACGGGGGCGACTCTCTTCCTCTCATGAGAAGAAGCGGATAAAAAGCATTTTTTTCTACTTTTAAATATTAAAGTGGGCCATCAAGAAAATATAAAATTAGCTTTCGCTGCTTACAAACTTTACACTGCAGTAAAGTGCTAAGCCGCAACAATCGCAATTTAGAACTCAGCAGTTTGGCCTCTCCTCTAATTGAAATAAAACCATCGCTCCAACTGATAAACATATGCCTTATAATGGGCTCATGCGCGCAGAAGGATGGGGCTGCAGCAGAACAAAACAGTAGGAGCACAGGCGAGACTCGCCAGGGATCGGTTAAAGGAGACTCTCACAGGGCTTTTCGGTCCCCAACCCCATCCGTACATTCGTTCCTGAAATATTGAGTTTAATTACTCTTTTTTATCTCAACGGCTGCCTGTTCAGCAACAATTTGGGGAAGAGGACTCTATTTTTTCTGTGAAGGTTTCTCGTACGACATCGCTTTGGGTCTTAAGTGACACCATTGATGGACCTCAAGGGACCCTCTAATAAACACTCCAGCGTTATAAAGTAGCCTTAATTTCTTTTGTTTTGCATTATGTGACATGGCTCCCTCAGAAATGTTTTACTTATAAAGCAGGGACATTCCCTATAAATGACCAACTCTCTGACGAGGCTTTCCGCCTTTATAAACGCCAGCACGGTATTTTTAACAAACGAGCAGCCAAACTATGGCATATATGGAGGGGACACAGGGGTCCCGAGAGGGAGGCTGTAAGGGCTCACATCAAAACATGGTCTTAGGCTCTCTGGCCTGGATGCCCTGCACAGAGCAGGGCTTTGAGACAGTCAAAGTCCTAGACATAGTCCTAAGTACCAGAAGTGCTCAGGTAGAGGTACACCCCGAGGGTGTTGCCAGCGTAGCAGCAGCACACGCAGCAGCTGAACTAGTTTGCAAGGCATCAGCAGGATTCAGCACTGGACAATCGCCAACAGCAACTGTAATTCCGACAACAAAAAGGCATCAGCAAGAGTTTCAAAATAAAGCATGTGCCGTCCGACCACCTGTGGATAGAACGCGGAAAGTTTATAAAAAACTCCAAAGTCGCGGGTGGCTGCTGCACGTTCCATCGGCTGCCACAGAAGCGTTCGCCGATCCTCTGTCTCCATCTAGTGCCCACAAACTGCTGCAATCGTCTGCAACTTTGGAAACCGGCGAGGAAGAAGACTCTGATGACCTTTTGAACGGAACAGAAGCACCTCAGAGCGACTCCCAGACGTTGCCTTCTGCGGCACAGCTTTCCTTTTCCGACCGAAAGGCAGGCAGTTCTACCTCCTTGTCTCAGATAGAAGCAGCCGCAGCTGCTGCAGCTAGAGACGCTGCAGCAGCAGCAATTGCAGCGTTTGTT
>NPHX01000472.1:6559-19796 GCA_002271815.1 Eimeria falciformis
TCTTGACTGAAGTAGCTTCAGCCCTCCCATCATCTCTACCTTATCATACATAAGCTTTCATGCACTAATTCTTCAAAACAAGAACTTCCAACGGCAAACCCACACAAAAGAACACTCGTACTACTACAGCAAGCCGTTTCCGCCTCCAGCACTGAGTGCGCCAAAGCAGCTCATCAACTATCCCACCGCAAAAGTCCACTGCGTCTTTAGAAGCAAACGCACCTCCTGAAGTCGCCAGAAAAACATTCATATTGATCCAAGCACTTGAAATGCAGCCGAACCCATAATACTAGCGAACATGACAGCT
Organism: Eimeria falciformis; assembly: GCA_002271815.1. NCBI lineage: Eukaryota > Apicomplexa > Conoidasida > Eucoccidiorida > Eimeriidae > Eimeria > Eimeria falciformis. Next base: position 6,867 of record NPHX01000472.1, read on the forward strand.
AACAAGAACAAGAAATCAGCTCAGACCAGTTTGCACAAGTGAACTCAATAAACCACTCCCTGCACCCAACCGCAGTCGTCGGTGTGGCTGAAGACGGCAGTTACCGTTTTCCCCCTCTCCACACGAAATGCCACACAAACATCAAAAACTAGCATCTCTACGCCAACCACGCCTTCATATTCTGCGCCACTACCGCCGGACTAAATGGGCTTACTGAAATAGTTCGACCCTTCCCACTGTTTCGACCTCATCGAACACAAGCCGTCACTCAAAATTCGCCACACTAGAACATTCCGACAGCCCCCCCGAAACACAAAAACCCAGACTACTATGGAAAGCAATTTCGGTCTCCAGCACTCAGTGCCCTGATGCAGCTTTTTAAATATCTCACCACTAAAACAACGCTGTGCTTTTACAACCAAACGCACTTTCTGAATTTCGAAGGAAGACTATATTCACATGCCTGCAAGTGCCTGATGTGCCCGATCCAAACACCAGCGTACATGGCAACCAAAAAGAACAATAAAGCAACTTACTCTAGTTTGCACAGGTCACCAACAAACGACTTTCCGTATTCAACTATGGCCGTGGCTGTGTCTGTAGACAACAGTCAAAGTTCTTCCCATCTCTGCATAAAACGTCGAACGAACCGTAACGACGGGTAACTCTACGCGAACCACCTCATTCGCATTCTGCGCCGTCACCCCCGGAATGAATAGTTTCACTGAAGTTATTCGAGCGTTCCCGCCGTTTCGACATCATCACACAGAAGCCTCATGCACGAATTCTTCAAGGTAAAGCATTCCCACAACAAAGCGACACCCTAACTACATAACACACTGGCCCTGTGATAAAATAGCTGCCCACACAAAACCCATTACCACACACACTGCTTTACTCCATCGCATTCCCACACACCCTCAAGCAAGTCAACTAAATGCCCCCCAAATATGCCATGCAACCCCTGCCTCCAACAGTGGCAGCCACAAAGTAAAAAAGCACTTCAAACTACAAACACTGTAACCCCTACCTTTAGGCGGCGTGAGGTTGTGCTATGTGGAGAGCAACACTTCATTCCCTGTTTGTCGTGCCTTTGGAAATGAGCATACTAATGTAAAGTCCCTGCAGGTGCATTTCGCCCTCAATAAAACTCACTTGTTTGGCTTTGTACTTCCTGTGTAATAAAAATGCCAGTACTACCCCAAGGAGAACAAGAGAAGAGATAACTTTTCTGCGTGTCGGATACTTTTTATATCATGGGGGCTGATACAATTCATGTCGTCAGTGGCCACACAAGGCTCTTCAACACTTTGTTCCAGATCCACAAACTGTTCAACCATCCCATTAACAAGGGGGCTCCAGAAAAAGAAGACGAGCAAATATTGTATCTTCATCTTCAGAGCGTGCTGTTGATGATGCTTTGCTCCCACTCAAAAGTTTGCAGCATACCAAGGAAACGTTTTCACCCAAGACACCAAGCTGAGAATTGTTTTCAAATGTGAAACAGACAGATAGTAATTTGGTCGTGGCAAGTGGAAGCATGCAGGCTAGCCTTTGGTGGTCCAACCACTGCCTCTTTTTTGTTAGAGGCAGCCGCTGAGAAATAACCCTAATTTGCAAATTCAACCTCCCCATCCTGTTAATTTCAAGCAAACTGTTCAGTGCAAGGAGACTCTGCCTCGCCATTTGTTTGTCTTTATCTTAACTAGCCATGATCAAGCATACTTGGGACCTATGGTGTTCTCCTGCAAACACTTAATTTGTATTGCGCTGCGCCATCTAGACAAACTAAAGATAGAAATAATAGATAAACTATTAGAGATCGCGCAAAAGGAAAATCAATGATCATTAAATTGCAAGAGGAAGTTCAGATGGTGCTTGTTCGGTTCGATATTGCAGTGTGTCTGTGATTGTCACTTATAATTGTTCTAATTAATGCCTAAATTACTTATAAGCGGAAGGTTTAAGCCTATGAACGTATGTTCGTTATTGCAGTGTTTGTCTGTTGATTATCAGTAAGAATTTCCTAATTAATGGCATGAGTTATTTATCAGTGGAAGGGCCAAACCTGCGTTTGTGAGGAGCAGTATCCCTGCCGTTTAGATTGTGTGCTTGGAAGGGTGCCTGCATGAGAGATTACGGACTCATGTTGTTGTTTTATAGGCCTATAGAGTTCCGCTAGGACCTTTTGATTCAAGAGAGTTTGTGCGCACTGCAAGCAGTAAATCAGTAGAAGAATTAAGCTATAATGCTTCCTGGATTTTCTTTGTTTGCCTGCCTTGCAATTACAAAAGTGTGCATTGGTGTGCCCCGATTGCTGGGAAGCTTCTTCCAACTCGGTTGGCGAGATGTGCGAAACCTCTCCATATTTTGCTATATATGCAGGCTGACCCGCTACGAATCGCTGTGCAGCTGGGGTAAAAGTGTGTATCCCTTTGTTGACAGCCTCAATAACCTATCCAACGCAAATCTTGAACGGCAATTCCCTGCCTAAAGTAGTGAACTTCGTTGCACTGAGGGCTCCGGCCGAGTCGAATCTTTAGCCTGTGCCATGCTCTGTTTGGTTTCAGCGTAAGTTAAACCAAAGGGAGTCATGTTACTACTGCAGACACTTAAGTAACATCAATATCAAATAAATTGGTATTCGTGTGCGGCAAACAGAGATATTCTTAAATGAAATTTTAATAAAGACACTTTGGCGACTTTGCGATAGAGACTTAAAGATCGGGAATTAAGGTCAAGGCCTTAAGTTCAGGGCCTTAAAGCCTAAGACAATCTTTAAGGCCTTTCTAAATTGGCTCATAACTTGTTGAGCCAGAGCTCTCTACCAACCTAGCGCCAACCCTATGCCTTAAGAGGCTACCATCCTGAGGCTAAAGGCTCGCCCACCCTAACCTCAAGCCATTTCAGGCAATCATCATGGGGTCAAAACGCTTGCTTACCCAATCCTGGGGCCTCCCCCAGCTTGTCAACTGTAGCGTTAACCTCTCATCGCTATTGGATCGCCTCTTAATAAGGAAATGGTAACCCAGCTCCTTTGCCTTGGGAGATGAACCCTGACCCAAATCTAACCCTAACCCCTTTGCTTCTCAATAGGAGCACATAAACCCTAAGCCACTGAGGGCTTGAGTAAAGGTCGAAGCCCAAAAGAGGAGGCAGGGTAAAAAGCCAGATCACTGGCCACACCACCCCAGGCAGTCCCCATCCACAGTGTTTCAGATGCTCAAGACGCTTGAAATATCTCAATACATGTACACCAGACACTTTTGATAAATAATAATAATACTTGGATTGATATCAGAACCCTGTTATATTCTAAATTCAGTCCGAAAGTTCTCTCTGGCCACCTGAGGTCAAATCCCACAAGTGGCCTCGCTCCCGTACCCAAACCTTAAGGCCTTAGGGCTTGTCTTGGGCCTTAAGACCATGACTTTAAGGCCTTGGCCTTAGCTCCTTCTGCTTAAGTCTCGACCCCGAAATCCCTAAGGTGCCTCTCTAAGGATGTTACTTAATAACCTCTCTGCGGAAGCCGCTTTCACAAGGATCAATTTTTTTTCATGTTAATTGAGTGTTGGCTTAGCTAATGTGACTTTTCTTAGCTTAGTAGCGTAAGCCAACAGAGCACGGCACAATGTAGGGCTTTGACTCAGCCTGAGCCATGGGAGTAGTGAAGTTCACTACAGCACATGCCGAGACAGACGTGTCTACCAGGTGCAAGTCAGTTGCCTGAGTTTACTTGGCGTTGTTGCTCTTTCAAACCTGCAGCTGTCAATGATTTTGGGTATTTGGACACCTAGGGTCCCGAGTTTCGTGCCCTACACCCAGTCGTTGAGTGGTTGCCAGGTAATGAGATAGGGCTCTTCAGTGTCATCTGATGTTTTGCCTACTTGGCAGTTGATTTACTACTTGATATATTTGTCAGCGTATAAGATTAAAAGTGTGACTAGTTGTCTGGTTTTATTCCCGGGTTCTACAAAGTTACTGGCGTATGAAGCATTGTAGTATCAGGTATGGAATGGCCAAAACTGCTGCGAATGTGATGGGAGACAGAATCGCAGAGTGTTGAGTACCATGCATCCGTCTCGGCTGCATTACACCTGCATTATGTTTGCTTGTGCTGATTTCAAGATGCACCTGTTTGCCCACATAAGCTGAGGGGAGCCCATCATTAAAACTGGATTCTGTATATTCTGCAGGGGCTGCAAATGTTGCCCAAAGGGCAAGCAGCTCCAAGCCCCTACACATTTTTAAAGCAAAAAAATTGGGTAACCTGGTTTCAAAATTGAGTAAGCTTGTTCTTTGGTAGGTCTTAAGCTGAAGGGCTGGTACCATCACCACGTTAAGAATCGATGTTGGGGTGTACCTGTGGGGAGGTCTGCAGTTCTGAATAAAGTATACATTAAAGTTTTTGCGTTGCTTTTCTCGGTGTTGCTCTGGAATCTAAATGGTCTACATGCGTGAAATCTCCGGTGCATGCTAAGTTACAGTAAATCGCTCACGCAAGTACACATCAATCTTTTTTTAAAGTGGCTCCAAAACTCAGTAATATTACTTTTGGATTTATGGTATAAGAGAAACAGCCAGCGGTGTTCTATTAGCAAAATTAACAAAAGCCGGTAGCAGCTAGTGAGTAGCTATAGAAAGGGCAGTGGGCTGCGAGTCGGGGCTGTAAGCACTTCTTTTTCTCTTCCTTTTCCCTTAAATTCATTGAAATAAAGGCGTGCGGTTTTAATTTATCGAAATGAACTCATGAGAGATGACCATCCTGCAAACTGTAGGGGTGTCAGAAGAGCTCAGTTGCTATGTTTTGTTGCTGCTCCGAGAGTACCAACCCAGAAATTCAAATCTGAAAACGCTAAGCCCTCAACCCTGAAGGACAAAACAGAAAGTTCTGGGGATTCCTTAGTTGGGACGTTCCTGTCTCCATTTTGCTTCTTGCCTCTTAACTCCATCCCCTCTTCCTGTATTGTTTCCCTGGATTTTAACGTTTTCTGCCTGACGAGTTAGCTTCCCACTGTAAGTCGATATCCAGTTTTAGAATCAGCTGTTTGCAGCGCCCTAATTTGGGGTGTACATGCAGCTCAAGTGTAGAATTCAATGCTGGTATCCTCATGCCTTGAGTGCCCGGAAAGGAAAAACAATAAAAACTTCAAGAATCCCTGGCACCTTCCATTCAGGTATAATTCCACTTCGACGGTTCGTCTGTTGAGATGTACGTACACCCCAGCAGATGAACGGCATGGGGTGTACTTGCACCCCAAATCTCCCCCAGATACCATTCATACTTCATTGCTGTCTGGTATTTCTCTTGTTGAGTCCTCGCCGTCATCTCCAGCATTTACAGATTCTTCTTGTATGGTTCCGCTGCAAGCCAGTTGATCTGCCCACGCACACCACAAATTCTAAACGTAAACCACAAACCCTAAGCCACAAAGCCTAAACCTTCAACTCCCTTTGTCCGGGGATTGGAGGTTTCGACTTTGCCTTAAAGCAGCCAAAGGAAACTCCCTATTTATTGAACAGTAAACTTTAAGCTTCCAAATCTTGAATTCTAAGCCCTAGAAGGTTAACGGTAAACCTCCGTAGTTATCTGTGGACTCCAACTTCTGACCTTGCGTAAACTTTGCTGATGCAGTACTGCTGTTCCCTTACATACTTATTTACAGCTGTCGTCATGCGTGGCATCGGCATCTCCCGCTCTGTGGCCACTGCTTGTTTTGCGGCCTCCTACGAACTGGAATGCAAGCATCAACTTGTTAGTTTTGCAATTAGTGGCTTGCGTGCTCTGCTGGCTGTCAGCACGACGGCCTCGCCTTCGCATATTGCTTATCAAGTTGGTGGTGCATTGCGGCGGCGAGTGAAGGCTTTTAACACACAATCAAAGCAGTATTGCCCATGGCAACAAGTTAACGCGGCTGGATAATTCGCGTTAGTTTCATGTTTGTCGAATTGCCTTGGGCATCGGACAAGGCCTTCAGTGTTACACACGAAGGGAAGGTTTTAATTTCATTTAACCCCGTGCAAATCTTTCATTATATGCATTTACGCTCGACGGATGAGCTTGCCCAGTTGTCTCTGTCGTTTGCTAACCTTTGAGAGACTGAAAGTACCTAGTGTAATTCTATGAAATGCCACAGCAGCGAACAGGACTCTTGAAGTCTTTCCCCAGTAAGAACAGCAGGCAAGCTTGTTTTACGGCTGGGTCGCACCTGACGGGCTCGAAGACCCTAGGGGCCAAGTCGTCCGGTCACGTTGTGTTGCCCCCCTTCTGCACGCTGCAGGGATTTTGTTGCTGCCTATTTTCGCGTGTTTACTACAGGGAAATCTGGGCACTTACAGTGCTCCCCAGACGCGCCCGTTCTGGCTAAGGTATCTCTTTGACAAGAAGATCACATGAGCCCACTACAAACCCCAAAAGCGCATGCAGAAACTTCTTTCCAGATTCATCAACTGCCCGACTTTGTGTTTCAAAGTACTTAAGGCAAACAACAGCGTAAGTCGCAAAAAGCAGCTTTTCCTCCTCAGCAACTGGCAGTCAGGGAAGAGGTGCCCACGTCCCTATTTCAGACTACAAAGACTGAGCCTTGCCGGCTTGAGATGTGCACACACAGCTACAACTAGCACTATCTTTGTAGGCAACATGAAAACTTCCCTGGCTCTTCTAACGCCCCTCCTACAAGAAGACTGGCAACTCTCCGGCCTGCCTCTGCCTCATGTAAGACTCAGCGAGCGCTTTTACTGTTTAGGCCAGCACATCTTCCACCCTGGAAACATCACCACCTAACGTCCCGACACCCAAAAGGTCAAGTGCAACACTCCTCACCCACATGTGTTGGCAAAACAACGCGAAACCCTGGCCAGGCACCGGATACAAGCCTTGGCGTCACCTCTTGGTGACGCTGAGTCTAATGTTTGTACTTCGTGCTTCAAAGCCATAGGTGCTAACACGAAACAATAACTTCAGAATAGTCAGTCTCCAAAAAAATCTGCCCCTACGCTCGCCTCTCTGAGGCCATGCCGACCTTAGCACAGGTAAGCGGCACGGGGACGCCTCTTAGGTGCAGGCTAATTGGTATTTGGGCAAGCACGAATCCCAAGGCACAATCGGAGTAGCTGGTCTACTGCTCCTCACAAACAAAGACTTAACTGTTCCACTTACAGATAAAATAGGTTACTAATTAGGACGAATCTAAGCAATAACAAACAGAGAGACACCGCAATACCGAACATTAGCTTTAACACACCCCAGACTTGGGCGCTTCAGGTTTGCCCTGATGGCATTACGAAACGGGAAACTGTGTAGATCCCAATCTGGTCCTAGTAAAACAAATTTACGTTGAAATTGACAGTATTTCAATACGCTTTTTCCGTTGCCTGGACAGTCGCAGCCATAGCCATGGCTTCTAGGTCTGAGGAGTATCCAGTTCACTAGTTGTCTGGCTGGCAGGTTGGAAGCAGCTGAAGTTCCCATGTTTGTCTCTTCTGTGTTTCCTAACTTAGAGACGAGATGCTCTGACTTCCACGGCTGCTGTTGCGCCGACTCAGCCCTGCAAAGCCGGACAACGATTTCGTGCACTCTGTTATGTGTTGACCTACATGTACACACTAAACAGCAACAAACGGTAGCAACAACCCCCCGCAGCTTTTTGGCAGCATTTGCAGCAGCCACAAAGAAGCAGAAACCTTAACTCTTATGGAACAGCATTTGAGTTTTGCCGCTCTCAGGGTCTTCGCTGATCGTGAGTTTGTGTGCAGCTCGAAATTGCACTCGGACACTTCAGTTGTTGAGTTGTCGCCGTTGAGGTGGCTACCAGGGCTAGGGCCAGGCGAGAGATAACAGCAGCAGTAGCAGCGCGTGCTCTTGCGACAGCAGCAGCAGCGCCTTCCCCAGTTGCTTCTCACCCTCGTCTGCGGCTGCGGCGGCAAGGTTGCTACAGGACAGCAAAGAACATGCGGTCTTTATACCAGTCAGGATGCGTGGCCAAACGGAGAGGGTTGGTTGTTGCTTGCGGCATTGCTCCGTTAGGTGACGCCATTCTGCTAATGGCGTTGACTGCGCTCGTGCCCCTTCACAGGGATACCCGGGCGAGGGACGTCTACTTCTCCGCTTGTTTTGGATTGCCCCTTGCCATGGAAAGTAAGCTGGATGTCGCTATGCGTGCCTCTCGCAGTCTCTCATTCTCTTTGTCCCACGCATTCCAGTCTCCTCTGTTGGCTGCTAAATTCGCTGCCCTTCGTCTCTTCTCCGCAGCTGTAGGCTTAACTTTTCTTCCGTGCCTCGTGTCTCTTGCCTCATGCCTCGTGTGTCGAAATCCCTTGCCTCTGCCGTCTCTCTCTCCGCTCAAGTCTCTCTCTCAGGGTGTATGCGGCTTCGTCTCTTTGTGCTCTCTGTCTGCCTCCTTTCGCTGTCTGTCCCCGTGTATGTCTCTCGATGTCTTTTGCCGTCTCCTCTGTGTGGCAGCCGCTGCAGCAGCAGCAGGCGTGGTAGTAGCTTTTTGAGTTGTGTATCTCGTCTGCTGTCTGTCTGTGGGCTCTCGGATTTACACTACGGCTTGATTCAGGTGGAACCACTCCTGGCAATTGCCGCTCGCTGCCCTCCGCCCAGAGCAGCTCTGCCTTGTCCCTGTTCAACGTACACGCGCCTTTCGATCCCAGCCTTTACAAACCTGCCTTTACAACACAGCAGGCAGCAGACGTAGGAGCAGCAGATGTCGCAGAAGTTGTTGAGGTGCTAATGGCTGCGCCTTCCAGCAGTGCAGCAGCAGCAGCGGCAGCAGCACCGCCTGCGTCGGATGGTGGTGTGCACTGTGCACTTGCTGGTGCTGGTGCGTGGCCACGGAGGCTCCTGAATCGCTTTCGTTTTTAGTGGAGGGCGTCGGCGTCCCCGGCAGCTGGGGAGGCAGCTGTATTGACACCAGGCGCAGCCGCCCTCTCTGCCGCAAGAAACGCAGCCCCAAACGCAAGGCCCAAGCCAGTGGCCTTCGTTCTCCCTAGACTGCAACAAAGAATCCTCGGCAGTCTACGCCGCTCTCGTCAACCAACAGGCGAGGAGAACGTGCCCGTGCCCCTGCTGCGAAGACGCCCTGCCCTAACTGGAGAGGAGACACAGGCGGAGAGCCATAGAGAGAACAGAGAGAAAGGCAGAGAGAGATAGAGAGATATATATACAGAGAGAGTGACATAAAGAGAACAGAGAGAGAAACAGACAGAAAAACAAACAGAATAAGATACAGAGAAAGAGACAGAGAGAGAGACAGAGAGACAGAGGCAGAGACAAGAGGCAGAGAGAGACAGAGAGAACGAGAGACACACATAGAGAGAGAACAGGCGAGGGTCTTCGCATAGCAAGCAGGCAATTAGCGCGCCTATACTCGCCGTCATGTTGCTGGTGGCGTATTCCTGCTGCTGTTTCTGCTGCTGAAGTTGTGCGCTCAGGCGAGTTTATCGTGCTGTCTGTGGAGCGTCTGCTGGAGAAGTACCGAAAGGCTCGGCAGGCGGTGTGGCACCGCGCAATGGTGGCTCATTCTTTATGGGGCTTTCCTGTGCTCCATGCTGTTTTGCTTCAGCAGCATCTGTGTCGGGGGGTCCCAGGTGGACCTTCAAGGCGTTCCTCTTGTGTCTGTCTTGCAAGTTAACTGCTCTGTGGGCGGCCATCAACTGCTGGAGCAGATGTCGAGCTTTGCTTGGCTATACAGACAGCTCCACTCTAATTTGGCGCGCGTCATCGGCTCTACACGCAGCGGCAGCCTGACAGCAGCAGCAGCTACAGCAAGCAATGCTGCTGCCAAAGACGGTAGAAGTTTACACTGTTCTTTTTAGCTATGAAGACGCGTTGGTCCTTGAGTCCGTCGCCGGCCTCCCCGCACAAACCCTCGAGCTCTCGACCACCTCTCCATGGGCTCGCACCGCCGTGAGGCTCTCCGTGACCAAATCGCTGCTGCAGCGGCCGCAAGAATAGACGCAAACGGGGGGGCTCAGCACGCCTGAAGATAGGGCAGCAGCAGCATCTGCTGCTGCTGCTGCCGAGAAGGAGACAGTCGGGGAACGGACAGAGTTCTTGCCGGAAGGTCTCCTGCTGAGGGGCAAGCAGCCTTTGCCGATCGCCAAACGTTTCCATGCTGCTGCTGCTGGGGACGCTGCCGCAAATGCTACTGCTGAGTTTGGGCTGGATGAGTGCAGCAGCCCACAACTTCTGCAAAACGTCTTGCGCAAGGCAGATGTGGGCTCGGCAGCAGCACCAGCACCAGCAACAGCGGCGGCAGCAACAGCAGCGAACATGACAGAGGAAAGGCGTTTCTGCTTTTCTGCCATTCAGCCCGACATACAGACAGACAATTTCCTGCGTAGCTGCGGTTGGACATTCGACGCCAGGGGCGCATTTCTCGGCTTTATTTCAACTCCACAACAGCAGCAGCAGCTAATGGAAATTTCGCGTGCGTTTTCGTTGGCCGCCGACGTTGGCCATTTCGGTTCTTTGCATGCACCAATGGTCGGGGATGGCTTTCACGAGTAGGCAGCAGCACTCGAGCAGCTGGAGTCTGGGAGTCGGCACCCACTATCGAGTTTAGTAACAAGTGAGTCGCCTGTCTTGCTGATTTGTCTCTGCTTTTCAGTCTCTTCGCGCCTCTGTTATGATAAAAGCATCATTTGCATCATTTTCACTGACTGCCAGTTGTCACCCAGGCGGCAGCGGTGTCTTGCTCAAAACAGCAGCAGCCGCTGCTGCTGCAGTTGCAGCAAACGCAGAGAAGATAGAAACCCCGCTTTTGGTGTGGGTGCCGCACAGCCATTCCCGGGGCCACCTGATGCCCCTCGACATTTCCGTAGCAGGGCGTCCAAAAGCAGCAGCAGCAGCAGCGGCAACGGCAAGGAGCCATTCTGGCTGCCGAGCCTCGCATTGCCAGACTTTGTATGGCTTGTGTCTTGGCCCTCGAGCGGCGCTTCGGGAGTCCCTCTTAGCCGCGTCTTTTTGGATAAAATGATATTTCTTTCTCCGGCAACACGAGCTGCTGGCAGTGCTGCTGCATTCAAAGCAAAGCTCAAGGCCCAAGTGTAACAGCACCAGCAGCAGCCATAGCAGCAGCAGCAGGTGCTCCAAGTACACCCCGTCGTGGGGTCGGGGACCCCGCCGCAGTAGTTTCTGGCGTGTCGGGCCTCAGCCTGCTGCAGCAGCTGCTGGAGACGCCCGCAGCGGAGTCTCTGCATCTGCAGAAGCTGCTGAGCGTTGCCTTCGTTCGCTGCAGAGCCCCGGATGGCGGCAATGAAGAGCCAGATGCGCTGCAGGCTTGGCTGCAGCGGCTGTTTGAGCTGCGCGACGTCGAAGCGCCCTCGGGGATCCTTGCGCTGAGCCTGTCTCCAGTCTCATTTGCAACGCTCGGAAACCCCGAAGCGCAACCCCTCCCCCTCAACAACCCAAAAAGACGCTTTGCTGCGCCTCTCACCGCAGCCCCCCTGGTGTCTCCGACCAACGACACAACTTAGAAGTCCCGAACGACTACAGCAGTAACGTCCTTTCCGATTATATACCAACGGATAAGAGAGGCCCAGCTGGCGTTGAAGGCCGAGGAGCGACGACTGGGAGAGGCTGCAAACGCACTTGCCCATTCTGCTGCTTCAAGACGTCCAGGCCCTGCAGCGGCATACATTGCCAACAGCAACAGCAACAGCAGCAGCAGCAGGAGCAACAGTGGGGTGTCTTTTGGATTCGTGTTGGAGCCTCGGGTCAATTGGCTGGGGTTTTTTTGCAGTTTCTTCGCTGAATATTTTGCTTTGTTCCCTGGAGGCTTTGACGGCCAACGCTCCGCTGCTGTTGGGGCTCGTGCGTTTCTTCCTCTTCCACGGATTCCACCTAATCAAGAACCACTACCACCAGCTGCATCAGCAGCAGTAGCAGCAGCAGGCTGCTGCCTTAGCAATAGCTTTCGCCTCGCGCATTTGCTGCAAGCAGAAAAAGCAGTTGCGCGTGCTGAGCTGCGTTGCTGCCTCTGGACAGCGTCTCTTTGCAGTGTGGGAAGCAGCAGCAGCGGCAGCACACTCTATCTCCCAGCACATCTCCTACCCCTTGAGTGTAGAGTGGGGGCATGCTGCAGCCTGGGCTGTCTATTTGGCATTTCTCTGGCTCAGCCGCACGCTGTACCACAACCTGAAGCCGGAATTTTTGCAGCACATAAACCCTGAAACTCCAAACCCACAGCCCTAGACGCTAAGCCCTAAAACCTAAACACTAAAACCATAAACCGTAGAAACCCTAAACGCTAAACCCTTAAACGCTAAATCCAAATCCCTAAAACCTGAAACCCTAGACCTTGAAACCCTCAACCCTATACCCTAAAACCCTAACCCCTAAAACCCCCAAACCCTAAACGTTAAACCCTATACCCTAAGACCTAAAACCTCTAAACCCGAAAACCGCCAAACCCTATACACTTTACCCTAAACCGTAAACCCTGAAGTTCTAAGGAGAAGCCTCGGTCCTCCAAACATTATGCCTTAAGCGTTAACCCATAAGCCGTAAAGCAGTTTGTTGTTGTAGTCGAGGTTCTTGACGTTTCGAGGCTGCAGCGGTGTTTGCCAAATGAGGGATTGCTGTAGCTATAATGCGTGAAGCACAGGGGGGTATCATGCTATAAACCCGCCAAGGGGGTTAAAGTCTAGAAATGTGTAAAGCGGAAGTGGGTTCCAACCAAAAACCTGTATGCTGCTGGTGACCTAGGAGTACGGGTAGCGGACAAAACCCAGCCTTGTCGCCAACAGTGTGGTGAACCACAATCGTGTCATACATCAACAACACGAACTTCCCCAGGTGGTTAACGCACATTCTGAACCCAGAATCGAAGACCCTGACAAAGTGAACGCGAAACATGTGTAACATATGTTGTATACCGTCTGTGGGAGGGGCGTATACCTTCTGTTCAATAAGAGGTTGAAACG
>NPHX01000474.1:0-23700 GCA_002271815.1 Eimeria falciformis
CGGTTTTTAGCGCTCAGTGCACCAAACCACCTCCTCAAATATTCCACCTCCAAAGTAACGCGAAGCCATTTCCAGCAAACGCTCTTTCTGACGTCAACAAACAAAGTACATCCACATAGATGCAATTGCTTGCATTCCAACCCATGACACTACCGTAAGCGCCACCCAAGCACAGAAGTAAACCGACTCATACCAGTGACCACAGGTTACCGCAATAACCCACTTCCCCTACTCAACTCCATCTATCGCTCTGCCCGTAAACGGCACCGACTGTTCTTCCCGTCGCCGCACTAGACGGCACACCAGCCGTAACAAGGAGTATCTCCACAACAAAAAGAACTTCGTATTTTGTGCTTTCACCGCCAAAGCAGGGCTTACCTGAAGTGCTTGGAGCCTTCCTATCGTTTTGACATCATTACACACAAACCGGCACACACCAATATTCAAAACCCTATCATTTCCACCATCCGATACTGCCTGAAGGTGTTATTTTCCGAGCAATCACTGGCCAAAGCAAGTCCTCAATTATCTCACTAACAAAGTTACCCCAAGCCATCGCCAACAAACGCACCATCTAAGAGCATAAAAAAACGGAGATTCAGTGAGCTGCGACCGCCTGCAATCCAACCCATGACACCAGCGGAATCGCGAACCAAGCGAAACGACGAGCCGACTCACACCAGCGTCCACACACTACCTCATTAAGCAACTTCCACCATAAGTCACAGCTGTCGGTGTGTGCCAACACCGCAGTCATAGGTCGTCCAATCTCCGCACACAACGTCCAACCCACCGTAACAAACAGCATCTACACACCAAACACTCCTTTGCGCTATGTGCCGTCACTGTCCCACAAAACGGTTTAGCTGGAAACGTTCCTTTTCTCACGCCCTCTTTGACCCATTACACACAAGCCTCTACACACCAATTTCCTAGACCCAAACATTCCCATAACAAACGAATACTGCGACAACGCATTGCCGTCTCCACCACCCACTGCCCAAACCAGCTCCTCAAGTCGCCTAACAGCAAAATAGCGCTAAGGCAGCTCTAGCAAACGCACTGCCTGACATTGACAGGCAAGCTACTCTCCCATAGCTCCAGCTACCTGAAATCAAACCCCTAGTGCACTACAGGAACGGCAAACCAAGCAGACCGACGAGCCAGCTCACACCAGTGTCAACACTTTGTCTCAACAAAAAATCTGCGTCACTCAACGCCAGCTGTCGCTGTGTCTGTTAAAAGCGATCGCTGTTTTCCACAACTTTTTGCGAAGCGTTGCACGAAGTGTGACAACCAGCATCTCCACAACAGCCACTCGTTTGCTTTATGTGTCATCACGACCCAATAAATAGCTTGATTAAAATGGTTTCAGGCTGCCTGCTTTTCCGAACGCATCACATACACGCCGCCACACACCAATGTTTCAATCCCCAACATTCCCACAAAATACCCATACTGCGTCAAGCTGTTTCCGTTTCCAGCACTCGGCACTCCAAAACAGTGTCCCGCCACCAAACTAACAATAAGCCATGTTCAGCAAACGTACCCTTTGAAAATAAATAGAAGGCCTACACTCATATAGATCCGACTGCCTGGAGTCCAACCCATGACATTAGCGTAAGGGAGAACCACAAGAAACAAAACCATAACTTCCAACAGTTCCCACCTGTTACCTGAAAATCCAAATTCCCTTCACTCAACTCAACCTATCCCTGTGCCTTTAGACGGCAATGACCGTTATTTCCATTCCCGCTCTAAACATCGCAAAACTTGTAACAACATAACAGACGGCATTTCCACACCACTCCTAACAACCATATCCTGAGCCGCCAACCCCACAATAAAAAGGCTAACTGAAATGGTTTTTGCCTTCCCAGCCTTTTGAACGCATCACACACAAGCCGCCACACACCAATCTTCAAAACCCAAACATTCCCACAACAAACGAATACGGCCTTAAGGCAATGCCGTCTCCACCACTCACTGAGCGAACTAACTCCTCAAGTAACCCACTAACAAAATAACAACAAGCCGTCTCCACCACCCACTGCCCGAACCAACTCCTCAAGTACCCCACCAAACAACTAACGCTAAGGCACCTCTAGTAAACGTACCTCCTGACATCGCCAGACAAATTATTATCGCACACCTCCATGTGCCTGGAATCCAACCCATGACACTAACGTAACAGCGAACCAACCGGAACAATAAACTAACTCACACCACTGTGCACACGATACCTCAATGACCCACGCAACTTCAGCTGTACCTGTGTCTGAAGACGGCAGTAATTGGTTTTCCCATATCCGCATGAAACTGTGCACAAACCGTACCAACCAGCATCAACACACCAAACACTCCGCTGCATCTTGTGCCATCACCACAATGCAGCGCTTAAATGAAATGCTTCAAGCCTCCCGACCCTTTTGATTTCATCACACACAAGCCGACACTCACCAATCTTCAAAACCCAAACATTTCCTACAACAAACGGACATTGCCTCAAGGCGAGTTTGTTCTCAACACTCAGTGGCCCGAACCGCCTCCTCAAGTATCCCACCAACAAAATAACGCAAAACCATCTCCAACAAATGCGTCATTTAGTGCCGACAGAAACGCTACACGCACGTGGCTCCGACCGCCCCGAATCCAACCTATGACACTACCGTAACAGAGAACAAACCAGAACAATCAGACAACTCACATCAGTCTCCAAACATTACCTCAATAACCCACTTCCCCCACGCAACTCCAGCTGTACCTGTGTCTAAATATGGCAGTAATCAGTCTTCCCATTCCGCACTAAACGTCGCACAAACCGTAACAAACAACATCTACACAGCAAACACTCCCTCGCATCATGTGCCATCACTGCCAATAAATGACTCAACTGAAAGGCGTCGAGCCTCCCCAACCTTCGAAATCATCACACAGAAGCCAGCTCACACCAATTGTCCAGACTCGAACATTTCCACAACAAACGATACTGCCCCAAAGCATTTCCGTCTCCAGCACTCCCTACCCAAAACCGGTCCATACGTACCCCACTAACAAAATTATTCTCAGCCATCTCCAGCAAACGCACCCTCTAAAGCCATCAGAAAACGCATATTTATATAGCTGTGACTGCCTGGAATCCAACCCATGACACTACTAGAATGAGGAACCAAGCGGAGAAAAATCTCACATCAGTATTCATACGCTACATCATTGACCAACTCGCAGGTTGCGGTGTGTGCGAACACGGCAGTCAAAGATTAGGTCTTTCAATCTCCGCACAAAACGTCCAACCCACCGTAACAAACAACATCTCCACACCAAACACTTCGTCACATTGTGTGCCATCACTCTTGATGAATGGCTTAACTGAAGGGTTTCAAGCTTTCCCATCCTTTCGATATGATCACGCACACGCCGACATGACCCAGTATTCAAAACCCAAACATTCCCACAACAAACGAATACTGCATCAAGGAATTTCCGTCTCCAGCATTTCCTGCCAGAAGCAGATCCTCAACTATCCCACTAACAAAGTTACTCCAAGCCATCTCCAGCAAACGCACCCTCTAAAGCCATCAGAAAACCGACACTCAGAGAGCTGCGACTGCCTAGAATTCACCCCATGATACTACAGGAATGGCGAATCAAGCGGAAAAATTAACCAACTCACACCAGTGTCCACATGCTACCTCATTGACCAACCTCCCCGACTAAGTCGCAGCTGTCGGTGTGTGCAAACACGGCAGTCATACGTCTTCCGATCTCTGCACAAAACGTCCAACCCTCTGTAACAAACAGCATCTCCACACCAAACACCCCTTCGTGCTGTGTGCCGTCATCGTCCCCAAAAATGGCTTAACTGAAGACATTCCCTTTCCATTCGCCCTTTCTCAACCATTGCACACAAGCCTCCACACACCATATTTTTAAACCTAAACATTCCCACAACAAACGAATACTGCATCAAGTCAATCCATATCTAACACTTAATGCCCAAACCAGCTCTTCAAGTATCCCAACATCAAAATGACGACACGCCAGCCCCACCCAACGCACCTTCTGACATCGGCAGACAAGCCACATTCGCACACCTCCATGTGCGTGGAATCCTACCCATCACGCTGCCGTGGCAGCAACGTAACCAGAACAATAAACCAATTGACACTAGTTTCCACATCCTGCCTCAATAACCCAAGTCCCCCTCTCAACTCCAGCTGTACCTGTGTCTGAAGCCGGCAGTAATTCGTCTTCCCATCTCTTCATGAAACTGCGCACAAACCGTACCAACCAGCATCTACCCACCAAACATTCCGTCGCATCATGTGCCATCACCACAACAATAAATGGCTTAACTGGAGCGGTTTCAGCCTCCCGACCCTTTTGATTTCATGACACACATGCCGCCACACACTAATCTTCAAAACCCAAACATTTCCACGACAAACGGACACTGCCTCAAGACAGTTTTGTTTCCAACACTAGGTTGCCCGGAGCAGCTCCCCAAGTATCCCACCAACAAAATTATCTTAATCCATCTCCAGCAAACGCACCCTCTAAAGCCATCAGAAAACCTACATTCAGAGAGCTACGACTGCCTGCAATCCAACCCATGACACCAGCGGAATCGTGAACCAAGCGAAACGATGAGCCGACTCACACCAGTGTTCACACGCTATCTTGATAGCCAACCTCCCCCACTGCGTCGCAGTTGTTGGTGTGTGCCAACGCGGCAGTCATAGGTTTTCCAATCTCTACACAAAACGTCCAACCCACCGGAACAAACAGCATCTCCACACTAAACACTCCTTTGCGCTGTGTGCTGTCACTGTCCCACAAAGCGGCTTAGCTAAAAACGTATTTTCTCCCCCACCCTTTCGAAATCAGCACACACAAACCGCCACACACCAGTATTCCAAATTCAAACATTTCCATAACAAACGAATACTGCCTCAAGGCATTGCCGTCTCCACCACCCACTGCCCGAACCAACTCCTCAAGTACCCCACCAAACAAATACCGCTAACCTATCTCCAGCAAACGTACCTCCTGACATTGGCATACAAACCACATTCACAGACCTCCAAGTGCCTGAAATTCAACCCATGACACTAACGTAACAGCAAACCAAACAGAACAATAAACTATCTCACACCACTGTGCACATAATACCTCAACAACCCACTTCCCCCACTCAACTCCAGCTGTACCTCTGTCTAAACAGGACAGTAATCCGTTTTCCCATATCCGCATGTAACTGCGCACAAATGGTACCAACCAGCGTCAACACACCAAACATTCTGTCGCATCTTGTGCCACCACCACCACAATGAAGGGCTTACATGAGGTGCTTTAAGCCTCCCGACCCTTTTGATTTCATCACCCACACGCCGCCACATACCAATTGCCCAGCTCCCAACACTCCCACAACAAACGGATACTGCCTCAAGCATTTCGATCTCCAACACTCCCTGCCCGAAAAAAGCCCCAACGTATTCCACTAACAAAATTGCACTAAGCCATCGCCAACAAACGCACCCTCTAGAGCCATCAGAAAACCAGCATTCAGAATGCTGTGACTGCCTAGACTCCAACCCATGATACTACAGGAATGGCAAACCGAGCGGACAAACTAACCAACTCACACCACTGTGCACACGCTACCTTATTGGCCAACTTCCCCCACTAAGTCACAGCTGTCGATGTGTGCAAACACGGCAGTCAAACGTCTTCCAATCTCCGCACAAAACGTCCAACCCACCGTAACTAACAGCATCTACACACCAAACACTCCTTCGCGCTGTGTGCCGTCACCGCCCCAAGAAATAGCTCAACTGAAGACGCTCCTTCTCCCGCAGCGTTTCTGACCCATCACACACAAGGCGCCACACACCAATTTGCCAAATTCAAACATTCCCACAACAAACGACTACTGCCTCAAGGCACTGCCATCTCCACTACCCAGTGCCCAAACCAGCTACTCAAGTAGCTCACCAAACAAATAGCAACAAGCCATCTCCACCAAACGCACTTCCTGACATTGGCATACAAATCACATTCACAGACCTTCAAGTGCCTGGAATCCAACCCATGACACTGACGTAACAGCGAACCAACCGGAACAGTAAAATAACTCACACCAGTGCTCAAACATTACCTCAACAACCCACTTCCCCCACTCAACTCCAGCTGTGCTTGTGCCTGAAGACGGCAGTAATCGGTCTTCTCATCTGCGCACTAAACGTCACACGAACCGTAATAAACAGCAGCACCACGCCAAACACTTCGTCACATTCTGTGCCATCACCGTCACAATGAAAAGCGTAACTGAAGTGCTTCAAGCCTCCCCATCCTTTCGATATAATCACACACACGCCGACATGACCCAGTATTCAAAACCCTAACATTCCCACAACAAACCGATATTGCATCAAGGCATTTCTGTCTCCAGTGCTTCCTGCCCGGAGCAGGTCCTCAACTATCCCACTAACAAAATCACTTCAAGCCATCTTTAGCAAACGCACCATCTAAAACCATCAGAAAACGGAGATTCAGATAGCTGTGACTGCCTAGAATTAAACCCATGATACTACAAGAATGGCGAACCGAGCGAAAAAAACTAACATCAGTATCCACACGCTACCTCATTAAGCAACCTTCCTCACTACGTCGGAGCTGTCGGTGTGTGCAAACACGGCAGTCATGAATTAGGTCTTCCAATCTCCGCACAAAACGTCCAACCCACCGTAACAAACAGCATCTACACACCAAACGCCCCTTCGCGCTGTGTGCCGTCACCGCCCCAAGAAATGGCTCAACTGAAGACGTCCCTTCTCCCGCGCCCTTTCTATTCCATCACGCACACGCCACCACACACCAATTTTCCAAACCAAACATTCCCACAACAAACAAATACGTTCTTAAGGCGTTGCCGTTTCCACCACTCACTGAGCGAATCAACTCCTCAAATAGCCCGCTAACAAAATAACAAACCATATCCACCAAACGCACTGCCTGACATCGCCAGACAAACCACATTCACACGCCTCCACGTGCCTAAAATCCTACCCATGACATTAACGTAACAGCGAATCAATCAGAATAATAAACTCACTCACACCACTGTGCACACGATACCTCAAAAACCCACTTCCTCCACTCAGCTTCAGCTGTGCCTGTGTCTGAAGACGGCAGGAATTGGTCTTCCTTTATCCGCATGTAACTGCACACAAACTGTACCAACTAGCATTAACACACCAAACACACCTTTGCATCTTGTGCAACCATCGCCACAATGAAGAGTTTAAATGAAGTGCTTCAAGCCTCCTGACCCTTTTGATTTCATCACACACACGCCGACACACACCAATTTTCAAAACCCAAACATTTCTACAACAAACTAATACTGCAGCAAGGCAGTGCTGTTTCCACGGCTAATTGGCCCGGCGCAATAATTCAAATATTTCACCAACAAACCAACGCTGAACCTTCGCCAATAGACCCACAGCCTGACGCCAAAAACAGAGCTACGCTCACATGGTTCGGACCGCCTGCAATCCAACCTATGACACTACCGTGAGAGCGAACCAACCGAAACAATCAGACAACTCACATCAGTCTCCAAACATTACCTCAATAACCCACTTTCCCCGCTCAACTCCAGCTGTACCTGTGTTTGAACAGGACAGTAATCGGTTTTCCCATTTCCGCACTGAACGTCACACGAACCGTAACAAACAACATCGCCACACCAAACACACCTTTGCATCTTGTGCCACCATCGCCACAATGAATGGCTTAAATGAAGTGCTTCAAGCTTCCTGACTCTTTTAATTTCATCACACACACGCCGACATTCACTATTTTTCAAAACTCTAACATTTCCACAACACACGGATACTGGCCTCAACGCATTTCCGTCTCCAGCACTTTCTACCCAAAACCGGTCCCCACCATTCACACCAGCAAAATTACTCTTAGCCATCTCCAGCAGACGCACCTTCTAAAGCCATGAGAAAACCGACACTCAAAGACCTGCGACTGCCTGCAATCCAACCCATCACGGAATAACGGAATGGCAAACCAAAAGAAAAAATTAACCGACTCACACCAGTGTTCACATGTTACCTCATTAACCAATTTTCCCCACTGAGTCGCAGCTGTCGGTGTCTGCGAACAGGGAAGTCATAGGTATTCCAATCTTCGCACAAAACACCCAGCCCAAATCTTCGCACAAAACACCCAGCCCACAGTAACAAACAGCATCTCCACACCAAACAATCATTCACGCTCTATACCGTCACCGTCCCAAGAAATTGCCTAGCTAAAGAAGCTCCCTTTCCCGTGCCCTTTCTAAGACAACAAACAGAAGCCGACACACACCAATTTCAAAATTCACACATTCCCACAACAAATGAATACTGCCACAACGCATTCCCGCCTTTATCAGTCAGTGGCCCGAAGCAGCACCTTAAGTCGCCCACCAACGAAATAACGCTAAGGCCTCTCTAGCAAACGCACTTTCTGATATCACCAGACAACCTACATTCACATACCTCCAAGTGCCTGGAATCCAACCCATAACGCAGTACCGGAACGGCGAACCAAGAGGACCGATCAGCCAAGTCACACCAGTCTCCACACGTAACCTTAAAAACCCACTTCCCCCACTCAACTGCAGATGTACCTGTGTCTGAACAGAATAGTAATTCGTCTTCCCATCTCCACATAAAACTGCACACAAACCGTACCAACTAGCATCTCCATACCAAACACTTCGTCCCATCCTGTGCCACCACCGCTACAATGCATTTCCTAACTGAAGGACTTCGAGCCTTCCCACCCTTTCGGCAACATCACACACAAGCCAACAAACACCAATCCTCAAAACCCAAACATTCCCACAGCAAACGGATACTGCCCCAACGCGTTTCCATCTACAACACCACCTGCCCGAAACTGGACTTCACGTACCCCACTAACAAAATTACCCTAAGCCATCTCCAGCAAACGCACCCACTAAAGCCATCAGAAAACCGACATTTAGAGACCTGCGACTGCCTGGAATCCAACCCATGACACTACTATAATGAGGAACCAAGCGGAAAAAGCTCACATCAGTATCCAAACGCTACCTCATTGACCAACTTGCTGATTGCGGTGTGTGCGAACACGGCAGTCAAAGATTAGGTCTTCCAATCTCCGCACGAAACGTCCAACCCACCGTAACAAACAGCGTCTCCACACCAAAAACTCCTTTGCGCTGTGTGCCTTCACCGCCCCACGAAACGGCTTAGCTGAAAACGTCTTTTCTCCCCCGCCCTTTCTGCCCCATCACACACAAACCGCCACACACCAATCTTCCAAATCCAAGCATTCCCACAACAATTGAAAACAGTCTTAAGGCATTGTCATGTCTAACACTCACTGCCTGAACCAACTCCTCAAGTAGCCCACCAACAAAATAACGCTAAGGCACCTCTAGCAAACGCACCTTCTGACATTCACAGACAAACCATATTCACACACCTCCATGTGCCTGGTATCCCACCCATGACACTGACGTAACAGCGAACCAACCAGAACAATAAACCAACTCACACCAGTGCCATATGATACCTCAATAACCCACTTCCCCCACTCAACTCCAGCTGTGCCTGTGTCTGAAAACGGCAGGAATAATTGGCCTTCCCATCTCCGCGTGAAACTGCACACAAACCGTATTATCCAGGATTTACAAACCAAACACTCCGTCACATTCTGTGCCATAACCGGCACAATGAATGGCTTAACTGAAATCCTTCGCGCCTCACCCCCCTTTCAAACTCTACACAAACACGCCGACACATGCCAATTTTCCAAAGCCCCAACATTCCCACAACAAACGAATACTGCCTCAAGGCAGTGTCGTCTCCACTACCCACTGCCCGAATCAACTCCTCAAGTACCCCACCAAACAAAATAACAACAAGCCAACCCCACCAAACGCATCTCCTGACATCGCCAGACAAACCACATTCACACAACTCCATGTGTCTGATATCCAGTTCATGGCACTAACGTAACAGCGAACCAACCGGAACAATAAACCAACTCACACCACTGACACATCTTAGCTCAACAAACCACTTTCCCCACTCAACTCCAGCTCTGCCTGTGTCTAAAGACGGCAGTAATTGGCCTTTCCACCCCAGCATGAAACTGCACACAAACCGTACCGAGCAGCATCTCCACACCAAACACTCCGTCGCATCTTGTGTCATCACCGCCACAATGAAGGACGTAACTGAAGTGCTTCGAGGCCATCCACCTTTTGATTTCATCACACACAAGCCGACACACAACAGGCTTCAAAACCCTAACATTCCCACAACAAACGTATACTGCATTAAGGCATTTTTGTCTCCAGCACTCAGTGGTTCGGAGCAGCTCCTGAACTATCGCACCAACAAAATAACGCTAAACCATCTCCAGCAAATGCACCTTTTCAAACCAGCAGAAAACCGACATTAAGGTACCTGTGACTGCCTGGAATCCAACCCATGATACTACCGGAGTGGCAAACTAAGCAGAAAAATTAGCCAACTCACACTTGTGCCCACACGCTACTTCATTGACCAACTTCCCCCACTAAGTCGCAGCTGTCGGTGTGTGCAAACAGGGCAGTCATATATTAGGTCTTTCAATTTCCGCACAAAACATCCAACCCACCGTAACAGTCAGCACCTCTACACAAAACACCCCTACGCGTTGTGTGCAGTCACCGCCTCAAGAAATGGCTTGACTGAAGACGTCCCTCCTTCCGTGCCCTTTCTAACCCATCACATACAAGCCGGTACAAACCACTTTTCTAAACCCAAAAATTCCTACAACAAACGAAAAGTGCCTCAAGGCATTGCCGTTGTTACTATTCAGTGCCCGAAATAGCTCCTCAAGTAGCCCACCAACAAAATAACGATAAGCCATCTCCACCAAACGCACCACCTGACATCGGCAGACAAGCTACACTCACATACCTCCAACTGCCTAGAATTCGGCCCACGACACTACTGTAAAAATAAAAACAAGAAACAATACGCCAATTCACACCAGTATCCACATGCTACCTGAATTACCCACTTCCCCTACTCAACTCCAGCTGTCTGTGTGTGTGTAGACAACAGCGACCGTTCTTTTCATTTCCGTACAAACAGTCACATGAACCGTAACAGCCATCATCTCTTCACAAACTGCTCCTTCGCATTCTGTGCCGTCAACGCCACCATGAATGGCTTAACTAAAGAGCTAAGAGCCTCATCACCCTTTCAATCGCATCACATTGTACTCGCAACTCATAAAATTTCCAGAGTCAAACATTTCTACAACAAACGGGTATTGACTCAGGCCACTTCCGTCCCCGACCCTCAGTACCCGCACACTAGTGTCCAACCATCACCTCATTCCCCACTCCAGAGGTCACTCTGGTTATAGACAGCAGTAACCGGTCTTCCCATTTCCTCACTAAACAGCCCACCAACTCTAACAACCGGCATCTCCACACCAAACACTCCGACGCATCTTGTGCCATCATCGCCACAATGAATGGCTTAACTGAAGTGCTTCGAGCTTCACCACAATTTCGACCCCGACATACACATGCCGACACACATCAATTTTTCAAAGCCCAAACGTTTCCACAACGGGCGGATACTGCACCAAACCAGTTTCGCCTTTAGCGCCCAGTGCCCAAGGCAGGTCCTCAAGCATTCCACCATATGAATAACGCTAGTCAATTTCCAGCTACCGTACTTGCTAAAGTCAACAGAATAACTACATTCACACGGCTCCAACCTCCTGGAATTCAATCCATGACACAACGAGAATGCGAACCAAGCAAAAAAATAAACCAACTCACACCAGTGTCCACATGCTAACGCATTAACCTACTTCTCCCACTGAGTCGCAGCTGTCAGTGTGTGCAAACAGGGCAGTCATAGGTGTTCAAATCGCCGCACAAAACGTCCAGCCCACCGTAACAACCAACATCTAAACACCAAACACTCTCTCACGCTGTGTGCCATCCCTCACCGTCATCAAGAAGTGGCTTAACTAAAAACGTTCCTTTTCCCTCGCACTTGCTAACCGATTACAAACAAGACGCCACACATCAATTTTCTGAACCAAAAAATTTCCAAAACGAAGGAATACTGTCTCATGGCATTACTGTCTCCAACACCCCGTGCCCCGAAGTCTCTCCTCAACTATCCCACTACCAAAATAACGGTATGACATCTCCAACTAACGCACCTGCTGACATCGACAGAAAATGCACATTCACACACCTCCAAGCGCCTGAAATCCTGCCCACCGCACTCCTATAAAAATGAAACAACCGGAACAATAAACCACCTCACACCAGTTTCCGCATAGTATTTCAATAACCTACTTCCCCCACTTAACTCCAGCTGTCACTGTCTCTGAAGACGGCAATAACCGGTTTTTGCACCTCTGCATAAAACTGCGCACGAACTGTAAGCTCTACCGTCAATGGGCAAATCAATGGCTTAACTGGATTGATTCGATCCTCCCTACCATTTTCGAATTGAGTACGCACAAGCCGCCGCACACCGATATTCCAAACCCAAACACTCTCAAAACAAACGGATACTGCCTCAAACCATTGGCATCTTCACCACTAAAAGCCTCAAAATAGCTCCTCAAGTAGCCCGCCACCAAAATAATGCTATGACATCTCCAACAAACGCACCTTCTGACCTCGACAGACAAACTAGATTCAAATTGACCTAAGTGCCTGGAATCCTACCCATGACACTAGCGTGACAGTAAACCAAGCGGAAGCCTAAATCAGCTCACACCAGTGTGCACCCGTTACCTCAATAAGGCACTTCTCCCACTGTACCCCACCTCTCGCTGTGGCTCTGGAGGAAAACGATGATTCTGCCTATCTCCGCGTGAAACGTCGCCCGAACCGTTGCAACTAGCATCTTTACACCACCGACGCCTCCGCATTCTGTGTCGTCACAGCCGCAATCAATGCTTTAATTGAAGTGGTTCAAACCTTGTCACCCAGATGTATTCATAATAAACAGGCCGCTACATGCCAATTTTCTAAAGCCCAAACATTCTTGCAACAAACGGATTCTGTTGAAAGGCACTGCCGTTCTAGCATTTACTGTCCTAACCACCTCCTCAAGTATCCAATTACCAAAATTACGCTCAGCCATTTCCAGAAAACCCACAGCCTGACATCGGCAGACACACTACATACAGATAGCTCCAACTGTCTGCAATCCAAACCATGACACTACCGGAACGACAAACCAAGCGGAAAAATAAACCAGCTCACACCAATGTCCACACGTTACCTCAATAGCCCACTTTGCTCGCTCAACCCCACCTGTCGCTGTGTCTGTACACGCCAACGACCGTTCTTGCCATCTTCGCATGAACCTGCGCACGAACCGTTGCAACCAGCATTTTTACACCAGCGGCGCCTTCGCGTTCTGTGCCACCAACGTTGCAATGAATGCCTTAACTGACGTAGTTTAATCCCACTCACCCTTTTGACCCCTCCACACACAAGGCGCCCCACACCAATCTTTCAAACACAAATTTTCCAAAAACAAACGGATACTGCCTCATGGCATTTTTGTCTCCACCACTCAGTGCTTGGACCAGCACCTCAAGTAACCAACTCACCACCTAAATAGAACTCAGCCATATCCAGCAAACGCACCTTCTGATTTTAGCAGCAAATGTGCATTCACATGGCTTCAACTGCCTATATTCCAACCCATGGCACTAACGTAACAGCGAAGCAACCAGAATAATAAACCAACTTTCATCAGAGCCCATATGTTACTTCAATAACCCACTTCCCCCCCACAACTCCAGCTGTTACTGTGTCTGAAGACGGCAGTAGTCGGCCTTCCTATCTCCGCATGAAACTGCGCACAAACCGTAACAACCAGCATCTTCACACCATTCACTCCTTTGCATTTTGCGCCGTAAAAACCCCTATAAATGCCTTAACTGAAGTGGATCGAGCTTCGTAGCTCATGCGCAGTCATACCAAACAAACCGCCACACACCAAGTTTTTAAACGTAGACATTTCCACAATAAACAGATACTGCCTCAAGGCATTTGCGTTCCAACACGCACTGCCCCGAACAATTCCCTTATGTATTCTCGCAACAAACTAGAGCTCAGCCATTTCCAACAAACGCACCTCCTGCAGCCAACAGAAAAAGTACATTCAGATAGCTCCAACTGTCTGAAATCCAAACCATGACACTACAGGAACGGCGAACCAAGCGGTACCGTATACCAATTCACACTAATGAGCACACGTTACCTCGATAACCCACTTCGCTCACCTAACCCCACCTGTCATTGTGTCTGTAGACAGCAGCGACCGTTTTTGCCATCTCTGCATGAACATGCGCACGAACCGTGACAACCAGCATCTCCACACCAACCGCGCATTCGCTTTCTGTGCCACAACCGCCGCAGTCAACGGCATAGTTGACGTCAATCGAGTCTCCCCTTTCAATTCTATCACATACCCCGACACAAACAAATTTTCCAAAACCCAACCTTTTCTCACGACAAACGAATACTGCATAAAGGTATTCCTGTCTTCACCGCTTAGTGCCCAAACCAGCATCTCAAGCACCCCATTGCCCACCTAAATAACACCAAGCCATCTCCAACAAACGCACCTCCTGATCTCAGGAGAAAACATACATTTACATAGCTCCAACTGCTTGGAATC
Organism: Eimeria falciformis; assembly: GCA_002271815.1. Lineage (NCBI taxonomy): Eukaryota > Apicomplexa > Conoidasida > Eucoccidiorida > Eimeriidae > Eimeria > Eimeria falciformis. Next base: position 14,775 of record NPHX01000474.1, read on the forward strand.
TAAACCATGATATTATCAAAACGGCAAACCATCCGGAACAATATAACATTTCACACCAGTGTCCACACGTCACCTCAATAACCCACTTCCCCCACTCAACCCCACCTGTCTTTGTTTCTGTAGACGGACACCACAGTTCTTGGCATCTCCGCATAAACCTGCGCACAAACCGTAACAACCAGCATCTCCTACTAAGCACTCCTTCGCATTCTGTGTCACCAACGCCGCAATCAATGGCATAACTGAAGTGCATTGAGCCTAACCACCCTTTCGACCCCGCCATACACGAGGCGCCACACGCTAATCTTTCAAACCCAATCTTTCCCACAACAAACAGATACTGCCTCAAGCCATTCCCGCCTCCACCGCTCAGTTCTTCAACTAGCTCCTCAGGTACCCTACATATCACCTAAATAACGCGAATCTACCTCCACCAAACGCACCTCCTGAAATCGGCAGACAAGCTATTTTGACAAAACTTCAACTGCCTTGAATCTACCCATGAGAACATCAGAACAGCAAACCGGCAAAACAATGAAACAGCTCACACCAGTGTCCAAACGCTATCTCAATTATCCACTTACTTCCACTCAACTCCAGCTGTACCTGTGTCTGTAGATGGCAGCGACCGCTCATCCCATCTCCGCACAAAACGTCACAGACACCGTAACAACCAGCATCTCCACACCAACCACTGCTTCGTATTCTGTGCCATCACCGCCGCAAGCAATGGCCTAATTAAAATGGGCGGAGCTTCCGCGCCATTTCGACCTCATCACCCACTACCCTCCATTAACAAAATTTTCAAACCCAAACATGCCAACGACAAGCGGACACTGCCTCAAGACATTGCCGTCTCCAGCACTTAGTGGCCCAAACCAGCTCCTCAAGTATTATCCCACCAACAACATAACGCTAAGCCATCTTCAGCAAACGCACCGTCTGAAATGAGCAGAACAACTACATTCACATTGCTGCGACTACCTGGAATCTAGCCCAAGACACTACAGGAAAGGCAAACCAAGCGGAAGCGTAAACCAGCTCGCACCAGTGTCCACACGTTAAGGTCAATAACCCACTTCCCCCCTACTCAACCCCACATTTTTCCTGTGTCTGTAAACAACAGACACCGTTCTTCCCATCTCCGCACAAAACGTCACAGACACCGTAACAACCAGCATCTCCACACCAACCACTACTCCGTATTCTGCGCTGTCCCCGCCACAAGGAATGGCTTAACTGAAGTGGTTCGAGCCAACCTACAATTTTGACCTCCGCATACACAAGCCGTCACACACTAATATTCGAAATACCAACCTTTCCCACAATAAACGGACACTGCCTCAAGGCATTGCTGTCTCCACCGCTCACTGCCCAAACCAGCTCCTCAATTATCCCACTACCTAAATAGCGCCAAGCCATCTTCAACAAACGCACCCTCTAAAGTCAGCAAAACAACTACATTCACATAGCTCCAACTGCTAAGAATCCAACCGATGACACTACAGTAAGGGCAAGTCAAGTGGTAAAATAAACAAGCTCCCACTTGTGTGCACAGGTTACCTCAATAAGCCATTTCCTCCATCAACTCTAGCTGTATCTGTGTCAAAAGACGGCATTGCCTGCTCTCCCGGTTCCACATAAAACGTTGCACAAACCGTAACAACCAGCATCTTTACGCCAACAACTCATTCGTGCTCTGTCCGTCACCGCCGCAATGAATCCCTTAACTGAATTGGTCGGAGCCTCCTCACCTTTTCCACCCAGAGAAATACAACCTGCCACACACAAATCTTCTAAACCCAAACAGGACTACGACAAACGGATTCTGCGTGAAGGGATTGCCGTTTTCAGCACTCACTGCTCTGAAGCATCTCTTCAAGTATCTCACTACCAAAATAACGCCAAGGCATTTCCAGCAAAGACGCCTCCTGCCGGCGACAGACACACTACATTCGGATAGTTGCAACTGCATAGAATACAACCCATGATACTACTGGAAAGACGAGCCGAGCGGAACTATAAACTAACTCACCAGTTTCGACATGTCAACTCAATAACTCATTTCAATTCCAACTGTCGCTGTGCCTGCAGACGGCACTCACCATTCTTGCCATCTTTCCACGAAACATGGCAAGAAGCGTGACAACCAGCATTTTCACACTGACCACTCCTTCGTACTGTGTGTTACCGCGGCCGTAAGGAATGGCTGAACTGTAGTGGTTCGAGCATCCGCGGTTTTTTGCGCTTAGCATTCACGAGCCGCCACTCACTAAGTTTCCAAATCCAATTCCAAATCCAAGCATTCCCACAAGTGAATACTGCCTCAAGTCATTCCCGTCTTCAACACCAAGTTTCCCCCCAACCAGTCCCTCAGGTACCCACCAACAAAATGACGCTAAGCCGTCTCCAACAAACGCACACCCTAAACTCAGCAAAGCACCTACATTCACATAGGTCCAACTGTCTAGAATCCAACCCATGACACTACCTTTCCACACTTAACTCATCTGTACCTGTATTTAAAAATTGGCAGCGACCATTCCGTCTATCTCTGCGCAAAACGTCACAAAAACGCGTGGCAACCAGCATCACCACACCCACCCTCCTTGGCATTCCTTGCCGGCACCCCCGCAACGAATGGCCTAACTGAGGTGGTTAAAGCGTTCATGCTGCTTTGATCCCGCCACAGACAAGCCGCCAAACACTAATTTTTGAAACCCAAACTTTCCCACAACTAATGAATACTGCCTCAAGGCATTTCCGTTCCAGTACTCAGTGCCTCAAACCGGCTCCTCATGTATCCCACTACCAAAATGACGCTAAGTAATCTCCAGAATACGCACCGACTGACATCGGCAGACAAGCTACATTCACATACCTCCACGTGACTGGAATCCTACCATGGCACTACCGTAATGACGAACCAAGCGGGAAAATAAACTCACTCGCACCAGTATTTACAGGTTACATCAAAAACTTACCTCCCCCAATCAACTCCAGCTGTCGCTATCTCTGTAAACGGTACCGACTGCTCTTCTCATCTCTGCACACAGCATCGCATAAACCGTAACAACCAGCACCTTCACACCAAGCACTTCTTTGCATTCTGTGTCCTCACAGTCAATTAATGGCTTGCCTTAAGTAATTCGATTTTTCCCAGGATTTCTATCGCATCACACGCAAGCCGATACACACCAGTGTTTCATAACCAAACTTCCGCACAACAAGTGAAGAATGCCTCAAGAAATTTCCGTCTCCAGCACTCACTGACCAAAAAAGCTTTTAAGTATACCACCACAAAATAACACAACGCAATCTACAGCAAACGTACTTTCTAACGTCAGCAGCCAAAATATGTATACAGAGCTACGGCTGTCTGGAATCCAACCGATGACACTACCGTAACGGCGAACCATGCGGAAACATCAATCTACTCACACAAGTGTCCACACGTTACCTCAATAACCCACTTACCCCCACTTAACTCCAGCTGTACCTGTCTCTAAAAAAAACAGTGATTGTTCTCCCCATCTCCGCACAAGACGTCACACGAACCGTAACAACCATCATCCTTACACAATTTACTGCTTCGCATTCTGTGCCATCACCGCCGTAAGGCGTAGCTTAGCTAAAGTACTTGGAGCCTCCCAGCCATTTCGATCTCACCACACACACAACGCCATTAGCAAATTTTTCAAACCCAAACATTCCCATGATAGGCTGACACTGCTTCAAGGAATTTTCTTGTTCAGCACTCAGTGCCTCAAGACAGATCATTAAGTATCCCACAGGCAAAATATCGCTAAGCCAGCTCCAGCAAACGCACTAGCTGAAGGCAATAAAAACACTACATTCACATTGCTGTGAATACCTGAAATTTAAACCGTATGGATTAACCAAGCAAAAGCGTAAACCAGCTCACACCAGTGTGCACATGCTACGTTAATAACCCACTTCTCCCACTCACCCCTATTTGTACCTGTGTCTCTAAACTGAAGACACCGTTCCTTCCATCTCCGCACAAGACGTCACACGAATCGTTGCAACCAGCATATCCGTACCAACCACTCCGTTGCATTCTGTGTCGTCACCACCTCAAGGAATGGCTTAGCTGAAGTGGCTCGCGCCACTTCACCCTTTCGACTACCTCAGATACAACCCGCGATATACCAGTCTTCCAAACCTAAACTTTCCAACAACAAAAGGACACTGCCTCAAAACATTTCCGTCTCCAGAACTTAGTTATTTGAACCACCTCCTGAAGTATCCTACCACCAAAATATTGGTAAGCCAGCTCCAGCAAACGCACTGCCTGAAGTCAGCAAACCAACTACATTCACATCGCTGCGGCTGCCTGGAGTCCAACCCATGACACTACCGTAATGACGAACCAAGCGAAACGATAAACCTACTCAACGGTGCTTGCATATGCAGATCTCAAGCTTTTTGAAAACAGCTGCGATCGTTTTTTCGATGGGCGTGCAAAACGTCACACGGACCGCAACAACACGCATCTCCACACCAACAACTCCTTCACATCTGTGCCACCCCCGCCGGAATGGATGACTAACCTGAAAAGGATCGGGCCTGCCCACCCTTCCAACCTCATCAAAAAAAACTGCGCCACACAAAATATCCAAAACTAAACGTTCTCACAAACAAACGGGAACGGCCTCAAGGCATTTCCGTCTCCACCACTCAGTGCCTCAAAACAGCTCCTCAACTATCCCACCCCCAAAATAACGTCAAGCCACCTCCAGCAAACGCACCTTCTGAAATCAGCAGAAACAATCTAGATTTACATAGATCCCACTTCATGAAATTAAACCCATGGCACTACCTAACCCAAAAGCAAAAATAAACCACCTCACTTCAGTGTCCACCTCTTACCTCAATAACCCACATCCCCCACTAAACCACACCCGTCGCTGGGTCAGTAAACGGCAAACACCGTTTTCCCCATATGCGCACAAAACATCACAAGAGTCGTAACAACCATCATCTCCACACTAAATACTCCGTCGCATTCTTGACCATCACTGCCAATGAATGGCTTAACTGAAGAGGTTCCTTCTCCCACGTCATTTCTAACCCATCACACACAAGCCAGCACACACCAATCGCCCAAACTCAAATATTCCCACAACTAACAGATACTGATTTAAGGCATTTCTGTCGCCAGCACTCATTGCCCCAAGCCAAATCCTCAAGTATACTGACATTAAATGAACGCTAGGCCATCTTCAGTAAACGCACAATCTGAAGTAAGAAAAACCACCAAATTCACATGGCTCCCAATGCATAGAATCCAACGCATGGCACTACTGTAAAGACGAACCAAGCGGAAAAACAAATCAACTCATAACAGTTTCCACACGTTATCTCAAAAAACAACCCCGTCCACTCGATTTAAGGTTTTTGTGTGTTTATAAACGGCTGCCACTGTTCTCATTCCCGCACAAAGCGGCACACGCAACGAAATAACCAGCATATATACACCAACCTCTCATTTGCATTCTGTGCCTTCACCGCCTTAATAAATGGCACGACTGAAGTGATTTGAGCATCCCCACCGTTTCGGCCTCGTCGCACACAAACCGTCACACACCAATTTTTCAGACCCAAACTTTCCCATAACGAACGGATACTGCCTCAATGCATTTCCCTCTCCGCCAGTCGGTGCCCCAAACCAGCGCCTCAAGTATCTCATCACCAAAATAACGCTAGGCCATCTCCAGCAAACGCACTTTCTGAAGCCAGAATACACATTATACTGACATAGCTCCCAATGTATGGAATCCAACAAAAAAAGCTACCGTAACGTCAAAGCAACCGAAACAATAAACTAATCTACACCAGTGTGCAAACGTTACCTCAATAACCACTTTCCCCACTCAACATCAGCGAGCGCTGTGTCTGCAACGGACAGTTACCATTGTTCGCATCTCCGCACAAAACGTCGCACGAACAGTAACAATCAGCATCTCTTCACAAACTGCTCTTTCACATTCTCTGGCTTCACCGTCAACGAACGGCCTAACGGAAGTGGTTTCAGCGTCTCCGTCCGTTCGACTTCAGCACGCGCAGGCCAACACGCACCAACGTTGCAAACAGAAAATTTTTTACAGCAAGCCGATACTGCTTAAAGGCATTTCAGCCTTCACCATTGAGATCCCCAACCAGTTCCTCAAGTATCCCACCAACAAAGTAACGCTAAACCACCTCCAGCAAACGCACCTCCTGACGCCGACAGACAAACTACGTTCACATAGCTGCAACGTCCTCGTTGGCATGCAAAAACGTGATTGTACCACAAGAGCTAACCAAACAGAACAATAAACCAACTAACATAAATGCCCAAATATTACTTCAAAATGTAACTTCCCTTACTAAACTCCAGCTGGCGCTATACCTGAAAATGGCAGCGACCGTTCTTTCCATCTCCGCACAAGACGTCGCACAAAACGTAACAACGAGCATTTCCAAACCAACCCTCCTTTGCATTCTTCGACGTCACCCACGCAAATGATGGCCTAAATAAAGGGATTTGAGCCTTGTCAATTCTCCCACCCCGCCACAAACAAGCCGCCACACATTAAACTTCCAAATCCAAACACTCCCACAACTAAAAGATACTGCGTCAACGCATTCCCTTCTCTGGCGCTCACTGCCCCAAATGAGTTCCTCAAATATCCCACCACCAAACTAACGCTAAGCCATCTGCAGCACACGCACCAACTGCCGCCGACAGACGCACTATATTCAGATAGCTCCAAATGCATGGAATCCCACTCATGATACTACGTAACTCAAGAGGAAACATAAACCAACTCACATCACTGTTCAACCATTAGCTCAAAAACCCTCTTCCCTCACTCGACCCCAGTTGTCTCTGTGTCCGAAAACCGCAGATAACCTCCTTTCCGTCTCTGCACAAAACGTCGCACGAATTGTAACAACCAACATCTCCACACCAAACACTCTTTCGCATTCTGTGCCATCACCGACAATGAATAGCTAAATTGAAGTGGTTCAAGACTCCTCGGCTTTCCAATCGCATCACACACAAGCCGACATTAATCATGCATCCAAATCCACAATTTTCCACAACAAGTGGATATTGCCTCAAGGTATTTCCGTCTCCAGCTTTCAGTGCCTGAAAGTGTTCCTCAAGTATCGCGCTACCAAAATAACGGTATGCTACCTCGCGTAAACGCACCAACTAAAGTCAGTACGGCAACTACTTTCATACAGCTCCGACTACCTGGAATCAAAACCCATGACACCATTGTAATGACCAACCAAGAGGAAACATCAACCAGCGAACATCAGTGTGCACACATAACCTTCAATGATCCACTTCTCTCACTCAAAATCAGCTGTACCTGTGTCTGAAGACGGCAGTGACCGCTGCTCTCATCTCCACACAAAACGTCGCACGAATTGTAACAACCAGCATTTTCACACCGACCTTCATTGGCATCCTTTGCCCTCCCGCAAAAAATAGCTTAACTGAAGTGGTTTAAGCCTCCTCAACCTTTCGGGCTCATCATGCTGAGAAATCAATTTCCCAAACCCAAACATTCCCACAACAAATGAATACTGCCACAAAACGTTTCTGTCTCCAATAATCAGTCTCCGAACCACCTCCTCAAGTATCCCACCACCAAAATAGCGTTAAGCCATCTCCAGAAAACACACTTGCTGACATCCACAAAGCATTCACACAACTGCATTTGCCACGTTTGCTCATCAACCCGTTACAGTACTAAAAGGCCAAACCAAAAGATATAATAAACGAACTGACACCAGTACCCTCACGTTACCTTGATAACTTATTTCCCTTTCTCAGTTACAGTTGTCGATGAGCCTACAGGCGAAACTGACCGTTCTTTTCATTTACGCACAACACTTCACACGAATTGTACCAACCAGCATAACTAAACCAACCACTCATTTGCATTCTGTGCTTCCACCGTCTTAAGGTATGGCTGAACTGAAATAGTTAGAGCCTCCCCGCCCTTTCGATCTTATCACAAACAAGCCGCCACACACCCGATTTCAAAACTCAAACATTCCCACAACAAGCCGATACTGCCTCAAAACATTTCCGTTTCGAGCGCTCAGTACCTCGAAGCAGTTCGTCAAGTATCTCACTACCAAAGTAACGCTAAGCCATCTCCCGCAAACATACGTCCTGACGGCCACAAAAAACCTACATTCACACAACTACATGTGCCTCGTTTGCTTACTAACCCGTGGCATTACTTTAACGTCAAACCAACAGAAATAATAAAACAAGTCATACCGGTTTTCACACGTTAACGCAATAACCAATTTCTCTAACCTCTAGCTGTGGCTGTGTCTGTAAACGGCAATGACGGGTTTTCGCATCTTTGCACAAGACGTCTCACGAACCGTAACAAGCAGCATCTCTACACAGACGACTGCTTAAATTTTTCTGCCTTCACCGTCGCGAGGAATGGCTTAACTGAGATGGTTGAAGACTCCCCGCCCTTTTGACTCTGCTGCGCACAACCCGCCACACACCAATTTGCCTTAACCAAACATTCCCACAACAAGTGGATACTGCCTCAAGGCACCTCCGTTTCCAAAAATTCCGTGCGCCGGACCAGATCTCCAAGTATCCCATCACCAAAATAACGCTAAGTAATCTCTAGCAAACACACTTTCTAATGCAAGAAAAGCAAATACATTCACATAGCTCCAAGTAGCTCGTTCGCCTGCCAATTGTGATACTACCAGACGGACAAGCCAACCGGACCAATAAAGCAATCCACACCAATGTCTAAACATTACCTCAGTAAACACTGCCTCCACTAAACTTTAGCTGTCGCTGAGCCTGCAAAGGGCAGCGACCGTTCTTTCCATCTCCGCAGAAACCCTTGCACTAAACGTAACA
>NPHX01000478.1:0-12873 GCA_002271815.1 Eimeria falciformis
CAACAACACCATAAGCAGGAGCGGCAGCAGCGGCAACAGCAGCGAGGGCTACAGCAGCCAACCTTGCAGCACCTAGAGGCTGTCGGGCTGCTGCCCGCGTCTGCGCAGGGTGCGAATGACACTCAGTGTTCAGGGGAGCAGCAACACCAGCAGCAGCAGCAGCAGCAACAACAACAGCAACGATGTGTCGCAACGATGGAAGCAACAGATGCAGCAGCCGCTGCAGTTGTTCAGGCAGCAGCAGGCTCATCGCTTGCTGCAGCTGCTGCTCCAGTCGAGCCACCGCAGACAGCCATTCCTGCGCCTGCTTCAGCAGCAGCAACAGCAGTAGCAGCTGGTGCTGCTGCTCGAATAAACGTGGAGCCAACGACACGCTCAAAGGTTGATGGGCTGCGGAGGGCCTCCAGCAACAGCCGTAAGCAGAATGCCCAACAGTTACAGCAGCAGCAGCAGCCGCAGCAGCGGCTGCAACAACGGCTGTGGCACAGGCAGTTCTATGCATGCGTTGTTTTGGGGCGGTTTGCTCGGGTGATTCAACGGTCGGCGTATCGCCGCCCTTGGAGAAAGCTGCTGCTGCATGCAGCACGGCAGCAAGTGCAGCAGCAGCAATCAAATTGCGGTGCACTGGTGGCTCAGGCGGCAACAGATCTGCGTGGCCTCTCAACTGCAGAGGACTGCATGCGGTTGGACGGTTACAAGCGGCGTTTGGAGCGGCAGCAGCAGCGCTACAAGAAGCAACAGCAGCGGCACAAGCAGCAGCAGCAGCAGCACAAACAGCAGCAGCAGCAACTGATTCAGCAGTTAGCAATTGCAGCGCAAGAGCTGAAGAAGGCAAATGATCAGCAAGAGCTTCTCCAGAGCAGGCTAGCCTCTACCCTCACAAGGCTGAGGCACTTGGAGCAGCAACAGCAGCAGCAGAAACACCAGCTTCCTGTGCACTTTGTTTAGCAGCAAAAACTGGGGCAGTTCATGCATGCACGACCGACTCGGCGCCTTAAGAGACAGTTTTAGAGCAGCAGCAGCCGCTGCTGTCACTGCAGCTGCACATGCTCCTGCCGCTGCTGTCTCCCCTGGGCAGCAGCAGCTGATGTGTGTGGATAAATTGGCTTGCCTGCAGCAGCCTGAACGGCTGTGCTGCTGCGGGGCTGTTGCTAGTTGTCAGTGTACCCCAGCAGCGTTTCTTGTATAATGATAATATCTCTGTATACATTATAATATATATATATAATATATATATTATACATCCGTGTTTAGAAAGAGGCGTTAGGGAGCAACACAAGCAGAAATACAGAAACGGTGCGTGCTACGGAAAAGAGGGGCTTGTGCATTTGCACAAGGGCCGCTTGCAGATATATTTCCGCATACAAGATATAAAACCGTGGCGACGCGCATGCAGACAACGCATTCACATGGCTTACAGATGGACGCACATATATCAACAAATATAGAGACTATACATGCCAATAGGCAGGCATCTGAGGAAGGCATCACCTACACACATAAGATATATACATATATAGGCTTGTTGTCATATATACACTCTATATGCATACATATATGTGTATAGACATACGCATATCCACACATGGATATACACGCATATCGATATCTACACATATATATTTCTAGACATATACGTAGTATATATATATGCATATGTACACAAATATACAAACACACCCATATGTACATATATGGATATATATAATAATATATATCCGCACACAGACATTTGCACCGATACACACGAAGCGCATATATACACTGCAAGGGAGAAAGCATCCTGCAGCTGCAGTATTGCTAAACTGGAAATACAAAGAACGGTGCAGGAGGCTGGCAAGAATTCTACGCCTTTGCACAGCCCTTTCTGCGTTGCCTTCTCTCTTCGAGCATGTATGGGCTACGCTCACAGATTCAGATTTAAAGGTTGCTGCGCCTGAGGCAAAGAACAAAACAGGTCCCTCTGCTCTGGCCAGCAATTCGCAAATGGCTCAGAAAGCTGCTGCTGCTGCAGTTGCTGTACTGCAGCATGTTATAAGTATATGTAGAGAGATGTGTATACGTACAATGTGGAGATACAAAAGCACATATATTTATATATATATATATATACAGAGAGAGAGAGAAGTGTCCTAGCAGCAAGACGAGACCGGCGGGAAAACCCGCTGGCAAGCCGTCACTCAACGCCTCGTGCAGGGAGCTGGAGTTGTCTCCTCTGTCAGGGAGGCTGGCGGGCTCACAGCCCTCCCCAAAGGGCCTCCTTGTGAGGCCTGGCTGGCTAAGACAGCCGCTAGGCTAGTGGCGAGGTCATGCGTGCTGCTGCGCCACTGGCCTAGCAGCTTACCAGTGGTCACGGCAGCTTTGTCTTGAACCTCATGCACCTGCATACACAACATTGGAGCGAAACCACCAGCCATGTCAGCAGCAGCATCAGCATCAACAGCAACAGCAACAGCAGCTCACGCGCAGCACTTGGGCTTCGTCGTCAATCAAAGCCGGCAAATGGCCCTCATGAATTTCCTTGCAGACAAGCAAAGGCGCCCCAAATGGTAAACCCTAAACCTTAAACCTTAAACCCCCAAACCCTAAGAAGCAGACGGGAGCAGATACAGGCAGAACCAGAAAGATGGAGAAGCTAAACGAGTAACGCGGTGCTCCTGCTGCGGCACCACTAAAGCTGCGGTAGCCGTTAAGCAGCAGCAGCAGCACCAGCAGGAATGGCAACAGCAACAGCAACGGCACCAGCAGCTTGAACCTGCAAAAGGAGTCTCGTTGTCTCGCATTCCGAGAGACGCAGTGTCTCCTGCAGCCGCTTCAGCGGGAAGGCAGAATAACAGACAGTAATGGCTTGGAGACGACGCAGCCTGCGAGGTAAAAAGCAGCATATCCCAAAACCCAAAACCTCTAACTCTGAACCCTGAACCCCTTAAACCCTAAGCCTTCTGAACTTTAAATTCTTTAAACCATAAACCCTTTAAACCCTCTTAGCCCTGAATATGCACCGGACTGCTTGCAGCAGTGCGTTGTTGCAATACGAGGCAAAGGGGTCCATCAAGAGAAGCTGCTCCAGGTGCTGCATATACACCCCAGAACAGAGCTAAACTCTAAACCCTAAACCCTAAACCTCAAACCCTAAACATTAGACCTTAAACCCAGAACCCTCCTCCAAACTCAAACCCTAAACCGTAAACCCTAAACCACACTGCAGCCACAGCTACACATCCGCAAGCTCTTAAGTTTGCTAGCTGCGCCGAAAAGCCTGAAGTTGGACCTGTGGGGGATAGCAACTTAGGGTTTAGGGTTTAGGATTTGGGATATTTAGCTTGCAGGGCAGCCACACCCCTTCAACGCCGGCGACATCGTTTGCCTCGAATGCTGCGAGCAGAGCCTTGGCGCTCTGTACGGCGGGGTCTCCCTGCAAGGGCAGCAGCAGCAACAGCATAGCGGACACAAGCACATAACCAGCACGAAGAACAGCATCAGCAGCAGCAGCAGTAGCAGCAGCAGACCTGTAAGGCCTTCCCCTCATGCGTGCTGAAGGGGTCGACAGCAGATGCAGCGAGCGGAGAGACAAGAACCGCGCGCCGCAGCGCTGCTCGTGCAGCACTGAACAGAAGAGCCACCAAAAAACCCTAAACCCTAAACCCTGATTCCTGAACCCTAAACCCTGAAAATTCCACATGAAAGAGAATATTAGAGGCACGGGGAGGTTCCCTTAGATACCGATTGACTCCGCAGAGGCTCCTGTCTCTGTCTGCAAGGCCTCCTGACACCTGCATCTGATCAAGGAGAAACAGCTTCATTAGGGTTTAGGGCTTAGGGTTTGCTCACTGGATATCTCCGATTTCTTGGTGATGCCTAAAGGCCGCCATAAGGTGCGCGTGAATGTCCACCCAGGCATGTTGTCGCTGCTGCTGCTGCTGCTCCGGGTGTACGTGCAGCTCCACCAGCAGCCTGGCCCCACACTCCCTGACAGCCGCAGCACTTCTGGGATCTAGGGAGGCAGCAGCAAGCCGCAATGCATGCGGCAGGAGCTGCTGCAACTGCTGCCAATCTCTGGTGTAGGTACAGCATAACACTTCTGCTGCTGCTGCTTCTAACTGCTGGTGGGGTGGAAGGCCAGGGTCACTTCCCGCCTTGCGTATTTCAGGCAGCAATCCCTCAGCCTGAGGCGTTTAATCGCACAAGACGCAAAGGTTGCGCCTCAGAGGGGGCCCCTAAAGGGGGGCCACAGAGAAGCCTCAAGCCAGCGAAAAGTAGGGCATGGGATCCCCTAAGAACCCTCTATAAAGCTTTTCTTGGAGCCCTTTAGGGGCCCCATGGGCCCCCCCATATGCGGGCAGAGCACTTGTTCTCTCACCTTTTTCCACTCTCCCAGTTGCATGTACAGCCGCAATAGTCTGCTGCACGCCTGAGCCCGTAACCGCTGCAGAACCAAACACCAAACCCTGCTAAACCCGAAACCCTAGACTCTAAAGCCTAAACCCAATGGGATGAAGGCCACAAGCCCCTTGTGTCAAGGGTTTAGGGTTTGGCCTTGCCTTGAGTCCCTGAGAGCCAAGAGCGTCTAGGGTAGCGAGCATGAGCTCCTCCAGCAGGTGGCCACCTTCGCTCTTTCGGGGCTTTTCCAAGGGGCCGCTAGGGGCCCCCTCGCTGGCGGGACCCGAGCCTGGGGTCCCCTCTACGGCGGGGAAGGCAGCAGGAGGAGAATGACCGCTCCTCTCTCCCTGTGTCGCATACTGCTGCTGCTGCTGCTGTTGTTGCTGCTGCTGTTTCTGTTGTTTTTGCTGCTGCTGCAGTGACGCAGGTGCAAACACGTCCGGGAGGGAGTCGTACTGTTGAATGCCTGCGAGTTTAGTAGCAGCAAGGAGCACCGCGTCCACTGCTGCTGCAGCCTCGCCAGCAGCAACAGAAGACAACAGCCCCAGCAGCCGCTGATACTCCGAAGAAGCCCGGACATAGTCTCCTGCAGCAGCAGCAGCAACAGCAGCTGCAGCAACTGCTGCAGCGAGCAACAGCAGCAACAAGCAACAGCAGCAGCAACAGCTGCAGCGGCAGTGAGGTTGTTGCAGCAACTGCCACAACAGGATAAGCTCTGCGGCGACCTTCCTGTACAGCAGCGGCCTCGGGAACAATAAAACCACCAACAGCAAGAGCAGCACTAGGAGCAGCAGCAGCAGCAAGACAACAGAAATACCAATAGCAACAGCACTAGGAGCAGCAGCAGCAGCAAGAGCAGCAACAAAAGCAGCAGCTGATTCAGCGGCAGAAGACGCAGCAGCAGCATGGGAAGCAGGAACGCCAGCAGCAATAGGAACAGCAGCAACACCAGCAGCAGAAGAATTAACAGCAGCAGCTGTGGGTACCCCTTCTGAGGAAGATGAGGGAGAGAGACAGGAGGCACTTGAAAGTCCAGGGCTTCTGCGCTGCTTCCGCCTCGCGCTGCAACACCTCTTCTAGCAGAGGCACCGCCTGCGCATACAAACCCTAGGCCCTTAACCCTAATCCACAAAACCCCAAACGCCGAAAGCATGGAGCAACTGCACGCCAATCAGTAGTTCTTCACGAAAACACTCAATGGTTTAGGGTTCAGGGTTTGCCTTTGCAGGTTCGGTCTGTAGGCAGTCTTGGGCTTCATAGTAAAGGTTTTCTGTAACAACAGCTGTTTCCTCTTCTCCACCCCAGGGGCCCCCATCAGACTCGTACTCAAAGTCATAACCCTCCTCCATCACTGCTGCTCTTGCAGCTGTTTCTGCTGTTGTTGTTTTTGCTGCTGTTGTTGTTGCTGCTGTTGCCGCTGCGCTGCTGCTGGTGTCCTTGTTGCATTTGATGGGGCCTCTGAGGGCTTTACTTCTGGGGCCCCTTTAGGCGAATGAGGCCGCCCCAACCCCACTGCAGCACTAGGGGCCCTGCTGACGGTGAAAACCCTTCCAATAAGGGGCCCCTAAGTTACAGAAAGAGGCGAGGTGCAGTTTGGCCCTAGCGGTTGAATACGCAGAGACCACTGTATAGCCGAGGGCGTTGGCGCTTAGCATTTAGGGTTTAGGGTTTATGGTTTAGAATTTACGATTTGTGAGAATTCTATAGAGGCAGGATTTTTTAAGTCTGTGTGTGGGTTAGTGGGGTCCGCGGCCGACACTAAAGGCCCCTAAATACCCCCTCGACACAGGTCGTGCCCTCCTTAACCCGAACGCTTAAGTCCTAAAAAATAAAACTTAAAGTCCAACAACAATCGGTCCACAACCCCCGCAAAACCTAAATCCGAAATCAGACGTAGAATGTGAGAGCTAGCCCCAAACTTCAAGGACTATGAGGGCTGCTCTTCTGTTATGTAAGGGTTTTGCGTCGTTTCACCCTTCCTATCAAATTAGCAAAATCCTAAGTCCTAAACCCTAAACCCCAAACCCTAAACCTTAAACCTTAAGCAGTCGGCTTTGAAAGGCTAAGTTGGCCGCTCCATTCCTGCTGACGCACTTGAAGATATGAAGCATGCCAAAGCGGGTGTTGTTGATGTGCAGCTAACACCTTAGTGAGCGGTCCGTCTGCACACTATGTGCACACATTACGCACTATTGGATTGAGCAACTCCAGCTACAATAGCTGGCAGCAGGCTGCCGAAGAGGGCCTCCTGGTTGTAGTTTAGGTTCGTAGCAACTTAGTCAAAAAGAGTCTCGCATTCGCTGGCCTTTTGTATAAAAGGCAATTTAGGCTTGAAAGAGGCCATCTGGATCAGCGGGGACACGTGCAAATATCGCGTCAGTTCAGGCTGCAGGCGCTTATGGGGCTGTGGACGTGTGCGCCGGATCCTTAGAGGCCCCACCCTCTTTGCAGTCCAAGTTGCCTCTGTAGGCCTGGCAACACCCAAAGGCTTGAGGCGTGTAGCGAGTGCAGCAGCCCTGGCCACACGTCTCCTGGGCAGTGAAGTCGGTGTTAGTCCTTAACTGCTGTGAAAGTTGCTGGCAAATACTAATTGAGGCAAAGCGGGAAAGGGAAAGGCCTCGTGCTAAAAATAAAATTCCAGGGGCGGCTGAGGGTTGCCTGAAACGGAGGTCAGGGGCTTTACTGAGGATTTACTGTGGCGTTTGTTGCTCAAACTGAGGGTTTTGGGCGGTACCCGAAAAGCTCTTTTGTATGGCCACCGTTGGTAATACATGCGATGGCTGGGGAAGCCCTCTCTTTGCCCATGCTCGGCCTGCAGCCTGCGCTTGAGCTCGGAGATCTTTGCGTGTCTCTCATGTGAACAGCTATTCTGCTGGGCTACATGCAAAAGGAGACCTGAGTCCCTAAGGTTATTCTGAGACAACGGGGGGAATCTCCCTAGGGCTCCTAACGGCCCTCTTCTAAGCGGTTTAGTCCGAGTGGCGTTATCACTCCACAGCTAAACCCCTTTCTAAGAAACACCTTGCAGAGAGGCCACTGCATGTGCAGCAGCTGAAACAGCAGCAGCAGCAGCAGCAGGCTGCCTAGGGCGGCAGAAAAATGACTTGGTTCTTTCCCACCATGGGCAGCGTGAGTTGCTGCAGACGTCTTTTGGGATCCTGCAAGTGGAGCCACAGCAGGAGTTCCTCGTACGTCCGCACGAGGACTTGCCCGTCGGCCTCCGCATCCGCCATGAAGCCGGCGGCGACTCCCCTGGGCCACCACATGTGGAGTGCATTTTCTGGCGATGTTTGCGTGGCTTCAGAAAGCAGTAAGTCCCACGACTCCGCTGCTGCAGGCAAAGACGGGGTAGCTGCAGCAGCAGCAGACGCCCTGGGGACAATACCAAGGGCAGCTTCTGCTGCTGCAACTGACGACGGAATGGGTACAGCTGAAGCAGCTTCTGCTGCTGCTGCTGGGGAGACACCCGCTGCTTCTGCTGCAGCGAGGGGTACCCGACGCTCCGGGAATTTCTCTGAAAAAACGCAGCAAGGAACAATGGCTATTGCCAAATCAGCCGAAGGTGCGGCTTTGCCCTTTTGCTGCTGCTCTTCGTGCTGCTGGTGCTGCTGCTCTGTACATACAGCTCCCGAAACTCGAGTTTCTGGCTGTTGGCTTGTCTCCACATCCAGTTGCCGCTTTTCGCTGAACTTCCCGTCACCGCTATTCTTGCTGCTGCTATTCCCGCTGTTGTTGTTGCTGCTGCTGCTGCTGTTGCTGCTGCTGTTAGTGTTGTGGGTGCTGCGCCGCATAGCCTCGAGGAGGAGGCCGGTTTGCATGATATCTCCCGTGGCCTCGTCGGGGTGGAGGCCCACAATGGCGGAGGCAGTGAGAAGTTTGTCTCTGACGTAGGAACTATTGTCAATTAACTCTTTAGTGAAAAGCGCGGGGATCGTTTCCACCGATCCCACAAAGAAGGCTTCGGCCTCCTTCTTCTTCAAGCCCTTGTGCCTCAGCAGCCAATTCGCCTGTCTCCTCGTGAGCCTAAGGGGACAAACGGCCGCACGCTTGCTACCGCTGTTCATTGCCGAGCTCCGCGCCTGCTGGGGCAGAGAGAAAACTCCACACGGCCCCTCGTGGAGTCCGTGGTCTTCCTGGGTGTCTCCAGTGTGGGTGTCTCCGTTGTGGGTACCTCCGTTGTGGGTGTCTCCAAAGAGACCCTCGTGCGTCTTGCCTTGGAGCGGACGTTCCCATTCGATGTGGGCTGCTGGGGGCTGTACGGCGAGGCTGTTCGGGGTGTATGTACACCTGGGGTCAATAATGGTTGTAGGGATGTTATGCTTCACAGCGAGCTCAAAGGCCAACTCGCCCCGGCCACCTGCTATCTCCACCACTCCAGAGCCTTGCCGAAGACGATCGACCCCATACGTAGCCACCAGCCAGTCCGCAAAGATACGGCCACGCAAGCTCCGCGGATATACACGCTGCTGCTGCTGCTGCTGCTGCTGCTTCGGGCTGGCGGAAGGGGGGTGCACGAGCTGCAGAGTAAGGGCAGAGAAAGACTCCACTCGCGGTTCCCGCAAGGAGACGGATTGGCTTAGAGGTGGCAGCAGCTCCATCTGCTGCTGCACCCTCAGCACTTGGCGCTGGGCCTTGAGAACATCGAACTGTCTCCGCAGCCTCCCGTCTCTCACGTGCAGCAGCGGACAGTTCAATCGCCTGCACGTCCCAGCAACAAGATAAAACTTACAGACTTTGGAGAGGTCTGCTACCGCTGCTCCTCCTGCTGCTCCTGCTGCTTCTGTTGGCGCCGCTGCTGCTGCGTCGTGAGGAGGGCCGGCGGCTTGCGGCGTCGTCAGCAGCAAACGCGACCGCTGTGCGTTCTCTGCAGCAGCAGCAGCAGCAGCAGCAGCAGCCTCTGCTGCCGCTGCTGCTGCAGCTGCTGCCGGTCTGCATGCGCGGATGGCCAAGACCTTAAGACCAACCCTCCGCGTAACCTCGTTGAGAATTTCCACAGGGGCCCCTCCGCTGAGGGGTCCCCCCTGAAATAACAGCAGCAGCAGCCAACAGGATGCGGACTAGGGTTTAAAGCTTGCAGCCTGTTGAGTCTGCCTTGGAGGTTTTTGTTTAAAGTTTATCGCTCCTGGACAATTCTGCGGTTTAATATCAAAATCGTCTGTTGTGCTTTTGTGCCTCAAGGTTTACTAGTTTCTGTCTGAGGGCCGTCAGCTCGTGCGCGTCGCCTCTTCTCTCTAAAATGCCCAGGGCCTCCACGAAGTCGCCCAGACGAAGCTTCCTGAAGATGCTCCGGTGTACGTCTAGTCCACAAAAGTCTGAAGAGGACAAGCTGCAGCAAACAGCAACTCTGGCTGCTGCTGCTGCTGTTTCTGGTGGGCTGGTGATTGGGTCTGCTGCAGCAGCACCACCGGAAGCATTCCACGCTCCGGAATCACCTGCTGCTGCTGCTGCTGCTGCTGCTGCAGTGGTGTGAGTCTGAAGGTCAAAGAAGCAGAGGCGCCGCCCCAGGGATTGCTGCCGAGTGATGCACCCCTTCAGCCTGAGCAGCTTCTGTTGAATCTGCTGCATACTCAACCCCTCAACCTGCTGCGCCTGCTGCTGCTGCAGTTGTGGCAGCAGTGGCTGAATCTGTTGCTTGCAGTGTACAGACACCTCACCAGGGGCCACAAGACAAGCGTCAAACAAAGACAAGTCGATTGGTGGAGCGGGAACAGCAGCAGCAAGAGAGAGACACCACAGAGAGTCGGAAAGCAGGGGCACTAGGCCCTTAACATTAAATGCAGCACATGCTGTAGGTGCTGCTGCCGTTGCTGCCTCTGTTCCAGGTGCTGCTGCCGTTGCTGTTGCTGCTGCCTCCCCTACAGAGTTGTCTGCTGCTTCTCCTGCAGCAGCGCAGTGGGTTTCTTCCATGCGGTTAGACCCTTCTAACCGTCAAAACCTAAACCCTAAGCACTAAACCATAAGCACTAAGTCCTAAACCCTAAACTCTAAACACGAAGTCAAAGAGGTGCCGAACAGGGGGACCGGACCGCAGACCCCCTCGAGGGCCCCTGAGGTGCTTGCGCTGTTAATGATAAGAGGGTCTGAGAACCACGTCAAAGAAAACTACTTAAGACTGTGTAAATCCCGCATTGATATATTAAAAGGAGGCGGCTTTCTTTTAGCCCTCACATCCACCCGGAGGGGCCCCTTGTGGGTGTGTGTGGGGCCCTTGCCGTCAGCACGGAAAACAAAGGTAGTTCTCATCCTCGAGAATGCAAATGGCACTTTTTGCTTGCAGCCCATGAAGTGTGTCTGCTGATAAATGTGTTTGTTAGCCCGGAAAAAATAGCGTATCCGCCTGGCTTAACAGGGGCCCCTCCCAGCAGAGTGACCCTCGTACTCAGGCTTCTCCTACAAGGGAAAACAAATACTAACACTGAACAATAACTTGAGAATAACGAGTCCCCAAACAAGTTCGTTCTATCCGGCCTGCCTCCCTGGGCCAAGCTGGCTTCAGCACCGCCAAGCCGCAAGGGGACACCGCAGCAGGGCACCTTGGAGGGGCAATAAAGCGACTGACACACAATCCAAAAAGCTGACTTAATGATCCTCGCAAGCACAGGCTCAACCGTTCTTCTCAGACAAATTGAGGCAAGAATTCGGGCAAGTATGTGTCATTGCAAACAAACAAACGCTGCAGTACCCAACACGCACGTTCACGTGCTAGAAAGACGCATGCACTGCCTATGGCGCAGCCCAAGGCTGTCCTGGGAGAGAAGGGGGCCCCCAATCTAGGGGGGCCCGTGAGAGCGTAAAGGTCGGGAAACGAGGGCGAGCAGAGAGCACAACATGTGCCACAGATGTTGTCCGTCGTTTTGATTCGTTGGGTCTCCTGTAATTCTTTGTCTTGTCGCATGTCTTCTTTTACTATCTATCCCTATCATGGGGCCCCTACATCCCCAAAGAGGGACCCCTCAGTCAGTGGCTAGCGCCTCTGGGGCCCCTCTGCCCAGTTCCCCGACCATCCTCAGAAGGTCACCTGGTGGGACAGCAGAGAGCTCGTAGAGGGGCCTCTAAGGGGCCCCCTCATGACCTCACTTTGTTGAGGGTCCTCACATCACATTGCAGCCGCCCCCGGAGTTCATGTTGCGAGCGAGGAACATTTTCCTGTGAAAATCGTAGAGCCGTTTGCCTACCTCGAATGTGCAGTAATTTCCTAAGGCCACACACATACCACCAACCGTAAACCCTAAACCCTAGGGAAAGCCGCAGCTAACCCTACAGGCGTCAGTACGGCTGTCTTGACCCACCCTCTCAAACACGTCGACAGAGCGCGTCAGTGCCAAAGTAAACCCTAAAACCTAAGCCCTAACGCGTGAAACGTCCAGCGAGAGGCAAGCCCTCACCTGTGTTGCAGTTGTATTCTCCGTAAAGGGCGATGGAGACCAGCTCCTGCCCCTGGGGTCCGCCGTTGTCAATGAGAACTTGGCTCTCCTTGGCAAACTCCAGTTTGTTGTTGATGGGGAAGAGCAACGTCTTGCCTTTCAGCTGCTCAGAGACTAAATTGTCTACCTGCCATCCACACCAGCACACTGGAAACGCCCACACTCTTAGCCCCCCTTCCTCCCCGTTGCAGCAGCGGCAGAGAGAGAGCAGCAGCAGAGACAACAGCATCAACAAAGGCAGCAGCAGCACAAGCATCCCAGCGGCAGGAGCAGCATTCGTTGCGATAACACGGAGGCCAGCTTGCTCCCTCGTGCCTCCTAAAGGCCGCTCTAGCTGTAACACGGATATAACAAAATTTAGAGGGTGTAGGTTTTGTGCCGTCACCGCACGCGTGTCTCTGCGAGGGCCCCCTTAAGGGCGGCAAGAATTTTGAAGTTGAGGGCGTCTTCGGCTCTGAGGTCGTGAATGTCAAAATCTTTAAGGCGCTGCAGCTTGACTGTCTCTGGCTGAAACCCCAAACACACACAACAGACAAAACCTGCTTTTCCAGCTTTGCTGCTGCTGCTCTTGCTGCTGCTGCTGCTGCCGCTGCAGCTGTTGTTGCTCCCCTTACTGCCGCTGCTGCAGTTGTTAAAAGAGTGCTGGCGAAGAGAAGCGGGGTGCGTCCAAAACAGGCACGCCCGCCAGCCCGAGGCGGAATCCAGTTGCTGGCTTACCTTCTTGTCGACGTTAACAAAGCAAATGCGGGCAGGAGGCTGAAAAGACTTGTTAAGAAATCGGAGAAGGGTGGCGGCTAGTGCGGGCTTGGGGGCTGATTGCCCATTTCCCCCTGCGGAGATCCCAAGAGAGTCCAGCAAGCCGCGCGAGTGCGCCTCTGGCTCCTCCTTCTTGTCTCCTGCACCACACAGGCCACGGGGCGAAGCTCCCAATACGCCCTAGCTCTGGGCACATGGGGTAGCTAACCCTCACGTCTCAGCAGCGATGTCTCTGCATCCACACTTGCAGCCATCCTGTCTCCTACAGCAGCAGCAGCAGCTGTGTGTGTGTGTGTGTGTCTTGGGCACCTGG
>NPHX01000478.1:13058-23408 GCA_002271815.1 Eimeria falciformis
ACCAGAACTTTTGGTAGGAGCCTCGCAGGCAACCTCCCCATTGATCGCCAAGGCTCCCCAAGGGAAGAAGCGGACAACTTCAGCATTGGGCATTCCGAAACAAAAGATGTGAGGCACGGGACCTTCAACACCTACACACAGGCAGCAGCAGCAGCAGCAGCAGAAGCAGCATAAGCAATAAGAAACAGCGTTAACAGAAAGCGAGGACAGGAGATATTCGCAGCAGCAAAGAGCCTGTGGGGGGCGTCGTCGCAGGTAGCCGTAGAGAGACAGAGACAGAGACAAAGACAGACAGCCACAGCCACACAAACAGTGACAGAGACAGAGACAGAGACAGGTACAGACAGAAACAGAGATAGAGACAAAAAGACAGACAGAGAGAGAGACACGGACAGGGACCCCACAGACTCAGAGACAGAGACACCCAAAGACAAAGGCAGAGATCGAGAACGACAGAGACAGAGACAGAGATGGAGACAAGCAGAGACACAGAGGCAAACACACAATGTGCAGAGGAGATAAAGCGAGGCAGAAGCTGTTTTTTCGACGGACAGCAGGCACAAGTGATCGCATGAATGCTAGGTAGAGGCGCGCAGGCAGTGCTGATGGTGGCCGTCGTGATCTTATATCGCGGGCATAGAGCTCACCAGAAAGCACCACACCCAACGTCGGGTGTACGCACAGCCATGAGGGTTCCTTATTGAGAAGGTCCACTTGAAAGCGCATCTCGCCCTGTTTCTTCTTGAATCCGTGAACGTGGACAAACGCCCCCTTCGACCAGATGAGGGTCACCTCGGAGGGCCCTGCCACCAACGCGCACGGGATGAAGCCGCTGCGGTCAGGGAGAGAGGCGAAGTGCACACAAGGGCGCTGCATGCCGGGGATCATGCAAAAGAACTTCTCCTTCCCTGCACCCAATGGAACAACGAAAGAAACAGAGACGAAAAGATACAGACACAGATGCGAGTGGAAACAGAGACAGAGACAGACACAGACACAGATAGACAGACGCAGAAGCAGACGCGGAGACAAAGACAGAGGCAAACACGCAGACAAAGATATAGGCAGAAGAGATACGCATGCCACAGCTGCAGAGTGAGACAGATATAGAGCTTGAGACGCATGCATGGGGACGATAGACACACCAACCAACGCCAGTAGCAGCAGCAACAAGGGCAACAGCAGCAGCAGCAGCCACAACAACAGCAGCAGCAGACACATGCATCAGTAGCAGCAGCAACAGCAACAGCAAAAAACACAATAGCAGCAACAACAGCAATAACAACAAGAGCAGCAGCAGCAACAGTAGCAGCAACAATAGCGGCAGCAGCAACGGCAACAGCAGCAACAGCAGCAGCAGCGGCAGCAACAGGAGCAACAGCAACAGCGCAGCAACAGGAGTAGCAGCAGCAGCAGCAGCAGCAGCAGCAACAGCAACAGCAGTAGCAGCAGCAAGAGCAACAGCAGCAGCAGCAGCAACAGCAGAAACAGCAGCAACAGCAGCAGCAGCAACAGCAGCAGCAACAGCAGCAACAGCAGCAACAGCAGCAACAGCAGCAGAAGTAGCAGCAAATCTGCGCACCCGCGACAATAAAGATTGCGTTGGAGGCCCCAGCGGTGGTTCCAGCTGAGGCCTCGCCTTGCTGGCCTGCCGCCTGTGAGACAAAGCACTGATAGTCCGATTGGGGGCCGTCGAGGAAGCCCTCCAGCTCCGCAGGGATAGTCGCAGACGACAGGCGGATGAGATTGCCAGGGAGCTGCTCTTGCAGATCCTCGCGATGGAAGGCCTCGAAGTCCTCACTCTGGAGTGGAAAGAAACAGTCCCCATCTGCAGCGGGACAACAAAGGAGACAATTGCATTTTGTCTCTATTTCCTGCTCTTCCTCTTACTCGAGGACGCATGCTGTCCTGTCTCTCCCGCTGTCTCTCTCGCTGTCTACCCGTATTGCTCTGTCTCCCTTTCCGTCTCGCGCTCTCTGCCAGTATGCCGCCCTCCCTCTCTATCCTCTGTTGAAAAGTGAGTGATTTCCTTAGCCCATTTGTACCCCAAACCCTAAACCCTAAGCCCTAAACCCCTACCGGTCCAGGCAGAACCATAAAAGAGATGGTCATCGAAGGCGACGTCAAGCGTGGGTATCTGCCAGAAAAGAAGTTCCGTCTTCAGGGCGATGTATTTCTCAGCGAACTCGGACATGCGACAGCCACGAAGAGGCTCAACCCCTGAACCATACACTCCAAACCCTAAACCCTAAACCCTAAACCCTAAACCCCAGTTTTAAAAGCAAAAGCACAAACAAACTCGCAGCAGGCCTACCCCGACAATAACAACCGGGCTGAATGCTAGTCCGCGTTCCCATGCAGTCCAAAACCGCTTTAGTATTTAGGGTTTAGGGTTTAGGCTTTAGGGTTTTTAATTTAGAGTTCGCGTCGCACCCAGGAGATGCTCAATCATGAGCTCGAAACCGAGCTGGGGCCGGTCGATCTGATAGGCGCCGTCCTCAGTGCGCGGCACCATGGGTGGGATATCTTTGAAGCCTTCTTTGCGCAGCACGCGGACAAGACCGCTCGCCTGCACCTCTGCCTTTCCCATGGTCTCTGCGGGAATCGTAAACCGCGAATTGCCAATGGCAAAATGGGCTGCCTGGGGGCTGCCTCCCGTAAAATACTCCATCTTCGAGACACCGTAGGACAAGGACAGGGCACGCACCGCCCTAAACACGGGGAACCAAAATTGTCCTAAAAGATCAAAAAGCGTATAGCCACAAAAACTCTAAACCCTAAACCTTAAGCTCATCATCGTATGCACTTTTGAAGCGCTGGAGAGTCTGTTGTATCTCTTAGGCCTACAACGGCCGTTGCAGAGACAGCACAGATGCTCCCCACAGAATTTTTAATAAATGTTCATGAAAATCAATTCCGGGAAATGCCTGAAGGGGGCGCAAGGCCTTTGGCTGTAGCGATGGATAGCTGCACTGCTGCAGCTGTCAGGGGGGTCTACACACCTAGTCTTAATGACCTTCTTAAGGCCCTTTAGACCCTTTAGGCCCCTGTTAAACCTTCAAACAAGGAAAAGCTATGGGTTTGCAGCTCGTGCAGCAGCAGCAGCAACAACAACAATACAGCTAGCGACGATTCAAAGGCTTACAAGAAGGTGACCGGTGGACTTCCTGAGGGCCTAGAGAAAAAGAGAAAAAGAAATAGTTGGTGCAATCAGAGAGGCTTTCTATTTTCAATGGGTTTAAAGCCCTGTGTATAGAAGAGGGGGGCCCAAGTGGGAGAACCAGCAGCAGCAGCACCAGCAGCAGCAGCAGCAAACAAGGCTTGTGGGAGGCGTTTGTGTGGCACCGCCTTTCCAGCTGCGAACAACAGAAGGAAACCCTAATGGCATTTTTGTCTAATAAACAGCTGAAAAAGTACTTGGCTAATTTTAGGGGCTTAGAAAAAAGAAAGAGGCAAATTTCCCCTCTACCACTCGGGGATCTTCTAAGTCGGCAGAGGAGACTGAAGACTTAAGGGCCCAGCAGCCCCAACAGCAAACGTCTCTTTTTGTTGCACCAAGTGCAGCATGTGCTGCGGATGCTGCAGCAGAAGGAACAACACTAAGTTGCTGCTCCTGGTGCAGCAATACAGCTGTCTGAATGACCGTTCTGCTCGTTACTAATGAGAGAACGGGTCGGAACAAGCTGGCAGCAACAACAGCGCCAGCAGCAGCAACAACACATGCTGCTGCTGCTGCTGCTGTAGCACTTGCAGCAGCTGCTGTAGCACTTGCAGCAGCTGCTGCAACCACAGCAGGCAGCTGTCTCCCCTGCTGGGGGGAGACCGACCCCCTGGGAGTAGCAAAAACTCCAGCCTGGCAAGACAGTAGCAGCAGCAGCAGCAGCAGCAGCAGCAACAACAACAACAACAACAACAACAACAACAGCCGCAGCAGCAAGAGGTGTAACAGCAACATTAGAGGCTGTGTAGGCCTCATTGGCATGGATGGGCGTAGCAGAGGGTGCAGCAGCAGCAGGAAGAGCAGCCTAAGCATCGGAAGCTGCAGCAGCAGCCTTCTGCTGTATTGGCATATCCTGAAGCAACAGCGCAACAGCCGCAGCAGCAGCAGCAGCAGCAGCAAGTGGGACGCCGATGGAAGTTGGCGAGTTACATTTTCAGCGGGCCGTGGCCGCGCTGACTCCGTCGTTCCTGTATGTGTTTATTCTCTCCCCTGACTGGCGGACAGTCTCTGAGGAGACAGCGCTGGCTGCTAAGGCCTTTAAAGCGGCTGCAGCACACGAGAAAGAAGCTGACGCTCTCCGCCTTGGCATTCGAGCAGAGGATGGCCTCAACAGGCCAGCTTTTGCTGGGCGGTTGCTGGAGCAGGTGCGTGTGAGTCTGAGAGAAGACGAGCAGCGGCTTTTGGCTCCCAGGCAAGGAAACACAAAACAGCGAGAGACACACCAGAGACATGTTTTGAGGGCGAATAGCCAGTAGTGTGAGACAAGCAGCAAGAGACAAAGAGGAGACAGACAGATAGTTTCTCCTTCTGTGTCTCCATCCACCCCTGTCTCCTCCTCCTTTTTCTCTCTTCTGTTCAGCTTGGCGATCTTCTCCTCAAGCACAAAACAGCAGCGCGTCGCACGAGCAACAGCAAGGGCTACCGCAGTGCTGCTGCCTCTGCGTATGAGGAGGGACTAGAGTGTTACACGGAGGCAGTTAAGCGATACAAACGCGCAGAGGCGATTGATTTTGCTGTTGATCTTTTACTGCGGATTGCAGAGAAGAGAGAAAAGGAGATGAGCGTTGAGGCTGTGAATGCTGCCATCGAGTGCTTCGAAGAAGCCCTAGAGCTTCGCCTGGCGCGGGAGGAGCTGCCCCACGCCTCCGACGTCTACAGACTGTACGTGTGCATGCTGGTGCGGGTCGGTGAGCTGCAAAGGGCAATTACGATTACCCTGAGGCGGCTGCAGTGTCTCACCAAGCTGAAGCAGTACGCAGGCGTCCACAAGGCCATTCTGACAGTCTCCGTGCTTTTCCTCGCGCTGAATCAGCAGGCGTCGGCGGCCCGAATTCTCTCAGGCGAAGAGGTGAGGCAACTTTCTCTCTTCTTGCCTTGCCAAGCCTTCTGACTGCGGCCTCTTCGCGTCACCTTTAAAGCGGCTGTTTTCACGAAGAGCCTCTTTTACCCCCAGGGAGAGACGCGCACTCCAGTGCGCGTGCCTCTCAGCTGCTGCTTCGGCACGCTTCGGAAGAGGAGAAGGAAACGCCGTTTAAAGGCAGAGCTAGCCACAGACGCCAGGGACCACACAAGCGTCTCTACCATCCTGCTGTTTTTATCCTTGTTAACTTACACGCCTTTAAAAGGAGAAAGAGGGAGCTGCAGGCGGATGATGGCATACTTACGAGGCTGCTCTTTCTTGTTCTCTCAGGCGCTGGCGAGTAACTTCATCGGGAGCCCAGAATTTTCTGCAGGCGCGGAGGCTGTGGACGCGTACAAAGCGAACGACGGATTGGCACTTGCGGCTGCTTTTGACGCTCCAGTCTTCCGCCTTTTGCTGCCTCCCGTGGTTTGCCTCGTGACCAGAATGGCAGCCATCGCGAGCAAGTTGGCCTACGAGTTCGAATCCGACGACGACGAGGTGGGAGTATCAGGCGAGGTCATTGACGAGATGTTCGATTAGCCAAGGCTGCACTGTGCACCGCATCTCTTGGATGCTTTTTAATTTTCTGCAGCAGCCGCAGCCCACAACTGGGAAGGGCTGCGCTAGTTCCTGAGCTTAAAACCGCAATAGCGGCAAGTGTCTCCTTGTCTACTGTGCTTCTCCTTTGTCTTACGAATACCCAACAACATTCCTGTGCGTCGCTCAGAAGCACTGCGGGGGCTGTGCCAGCCCCTACTGCTTGCTCCCTAGGCCCGAATATGTTAATAGACTCCCTCTGTCTTTTAACCCGTTCAAAGCTGGGTGTTTGATGGCTCCCTGGAGCCCGAGGCCCACGAGGACTCGCTCTGCGGCTGCTGCCAACGCGGCCGACGCATGAGGCTCAGCCGCTGCCGCTTGGCCAACTGCAGGTAGTGGGCACGTAGTGGTGTTTGGCGGATGCGTCGTGCTGTAAGGAGCGAACTCGCTTCTCAGCCCAATGCTGTCCTTTCTCCCTCCCAGAGAACAGCCGGCAGAGGTGTATCTTTTGTCCTGCGGCAACTTGTCAATTGTTTATTGCTCACAGGAACACAGTATGCAAATACTGCCGCTAAATCTGTCCATCCATTAGTTTAGAAGAGGGAAAGGTGGTAGCTGCGGGCCTCTAGAAGCGATCGGACAAACGGGTCAAGTTGGCTCCTCGCTCGCACTTTCAGTTTTCTTCTATTCCTTTTCCCCAGCAGTTTTGCGCTGCGTCAGCTGAAGGCCACCCTCTGCTCCCCTTCCCAACACTTAGCACATTTTTGTCTGCACAGCCGACTCGGCTGAGGTAGTTGCAAGGAGTTCAAGGCTCGCTTCTGCTGCTTTCCAGTATGAAGGCAGAAATGGAACTTGCAAGGCCGGAGAGGCAGCGGCATAGACAGGCCAGCCTCCACACAGGCTTTATGCGTCAGGCCGAGGTCGAAGGTGTAACACCCTATCTGATGCCTCCTGCATTCGCGAGTTCGCAGGGACAGATGTCAACCTGAAGTATTGGAAGATTAGTTTAAGAATATTTCAAAAAGAGAAGCTTGTTCGGTTGTCTTTACTCGTCTCTCTCCTCGCAATATCTCACTCAGCCTGAAGGGCCGCTTCGGGCCTGTAGCCGGTAGGGGTGTGTGGGGTGCTGCAGCGTGCTGCTGCGCCTCCTCCACTCCCGCAGCCTGCAGGTGGCATGGCTAGCTAGCAAGGCCCTAGCCAGCGGGGCCTATTGTGTGCAGAGAGGTGCTTGTCGACTCGCCGTGGGGCACGAGCTCCGTAGCAACAGCACTCAACTTAGCCTGACACTCAAGGCTGCGAGGGCCAGATTCGTGGATGTGAAGGTGTTTTCTTTAAGATGTTGTCTAGGGACCTTTCAAGGCCATTAGGGTTTAGGGTTTAGGATTTAAGGTTTAGGGTTTGGAGTTTAGGGTTGCACGCCACGGGAGAGAAATCATGGTTAAGAAGGCACGACTGGATGGGAGGGGCCAGACCAGACTACCAACTCCAAGCTTACAGGACTACAGGCCCCTTTGGCCCCTAGGGGCCCCTGTTTAGATAGCAGTTCTTTCCCCGCCGTTCTCTGACGGGAATGCCGTACAAATGGTCTCTCCCTAGTTAAGAAGGGACGCCATGCACAGATTGACTGTGGGGGAGGCAGAGAAGACTTGCCGATATTATTTTTTTAAAATGTATAAAACTGCTTGCAAACCCTCAACCCTAAACCCTAAACCCTGTAGCAACACCCCCGACCCCTCACAGACCTGGCTCCCCACGGCAGAACCACCTGCTAACTTCATCGGGTTTTACGGACTTCCTCCGCTGGTTCCTCCTTAAACCCTAAACCCTCGTTGCTAGGCTCGTAACGGTCGCTGCTAAACCCTAAACCCTAGCCCTTAAACCTTAAACCCTCGCGGTACCAAGCCCTTGTAGGTTGTTGCCAGTTACCACATACTACCGACGGTCGTGTCTGTCTGTTGCATCTTTAGGGGTTTTAACTTTTATTTTACTTTTGCATGTTCGAAGAAGCAGCTGTCTTCCGCCGCTACTGCAGCTGCACGGGGGGGCCTCTTCTTGTCTTCTGGGTTAGCCCCTAGAGAGGATCCGCCTTCGCTGCTGGTGGCTCGTACACCGCAGCATAACTTACACGTTTTCTCTAAACCGTAAACCTTAAACCCCAGGTGTTTCTCTGGAAGTTTAGGGTTTAGGGGTTAGGGGTTAGGGTTTGGAGGCGATGCCTTAAGGGTGACCTCCGGGGCTGCTCAGTGGCAGCAGGAGCGCCTGCCTCACACCCATCAGCAGTAATAATGCAGCCGCAGCACATGTTGCCTGTTTCTGCTGCTGCTCAGCAGCAACAGCAGCAGCAGCAGCAGCAGCACCAGGGGCCTCCCTCAGGATTTCCCAGTGCGGCGAGCGTTCGTTTCTTAAGGAACTTGAGCGAGGCAGCCTTTGCTCTGCATGCGCAGACGTCACGGGGCCCTCCTCCGACTCCCCAGCACCTACAGCAGCTCGTGTCTCCGCCCGAGCCCGTAATGCTATGCGTGCTTGGCTCCTTCACCAGGAACAAGACGGTGTACGTACACCCCACAAGCCCACAGCAGCTCCACTACCCCCACGCCTCTAGCAGCAGCAGCGGCACCTCCACTAGAAGCAGCAGCAGAAGCAGCGCGTAGCAGCAGCAGTAACAGCAGCAGCATTAGCTGGAGCAGCAGGAGCACTTGCTATATGCGGGTGTGTTGTTTTGCTGGCAGGTTGCAGGTGTCTGACGGGGAGTTGTTTTGTCGCATTGCTTCTGCCCAGCCTCCTCTTCCGCAGCCCCACACGCCTGGCGAGGATCCTCAGGCCTTTGAGAGTCGCATGTCTCTTGCGGCCAATCAGCTGCGAGGGAAACTTCTTCTTTTCGAGCGGCTCAACCTCGCACTCACCCCCAAGTGAACTCTCCTTGCTTCTCTTGCTGCTGCTGCTTCTCTTGCTGCTGCTGCTGCTGCTCATGCTGCTGCTGCTTCTATTGATGCAGCTGCTTTTCTTGCTCCCGCTGCTTTTTTTGATGCTGCTGCTTCTCTTGCTGCTGCTGCTGGGTGCCCGCCAAACGGAAAAGGTGCAGCACTAGTCTCCTAATGCAACAGCAGCAGCAGCAGCAAGCGTGTGTGTTGTGGTTTGTTGCTGTAGAGGCAAGTCGGTGATCCTTGCGCGGGCTTTCCGGCCTTTAGAAGGAGACTTTTCCCACTTCGTGCCTCGGCTGCTCAGCACATGCGCTGAAGTAGGCTGCTGCTGCTACTGCTGCTGCTGCTGCTGTTGGTGTTATTGCTGTTATTGTTGTTGCGATTGCTGCCATTTTGGCGGGCCTGTTGTTGCTGTTGTTGCCGCTGCTCTTGCTGACGGTGCTGCAGCAGCACCAGCTGCTGCGTCTCTGGCTTGGGGTGTCTCTGCAGGTGGCGCTGCCCTCTTTCCCTCCCCAGTCCTATGCCCAGAATCAAGGGGACAGGCAGCAGCAGCAGCAGCAGCAGCAGCAATACGGGCAGCAGCAGCAGCAGCCGCAATACGGGCAGCAGCAGCAGCCGCCGCAATACGGGCAGCAGCAGCAGGTGCCTTACGGAGCCCCTCAACAAAATTCACTGCCACCACCACCGCAGCAGCAGCAGCAGCAAATGCCTTATGGCCAGCAGCAGCCATTACCACACGGGCAATCCCCCCAGCAGCAGCAGCAGCCGCAGCAGCAGCAGCAGCTTTACGGACAGCATCAGGTGTACGGGCAGCAGCAACCGCCGCAGCAGCAGCAGCAGCAGCCGCTGCCATACGGGCAGCAACCTCCGCCCTATGGGCAGCCAGCGCAGCAGCAGCAGCAGCAGCAGCCGCAGCACTCCAATCCTTATTTGCCGCAGCAGGAGCGGCAGCCAGTGCAGCAGCAGCACCAGCAGCAGCAGCAGCAGCAGCATCAGCAGCTGTATGGCGCCCCCCCTGCGGCCTACCAACAGATGCCGCAGCAGCAGCACCAGCAGCAAGAGAGCGACAGCTACGGGCCTTTGCGAGGGGCTGCTCATGGTGCTGCCCCAAGGGGTGCGTTGCTTTCTTTCCCTGTGATGCCAGTCGAGCTCTGTCCTGTCTCTTTTAGTCTCATTGGTTTTCCTTGCTGCCTTGATGTTTTCTGTCTCCGTGATTCGTGTGTCTGTCTGTCTCCTTTTCTGTCTCTGCCCGCCTTTGCTGTCTCTCCCTTCAGGGGGTCCCTACGGGCAGCCTGGCCTTCCCTCGCAGCCTCGGCTGGGGACAGAGGCTTTCATCGCCATCAAAGATCTCTCGGCTTACGTCACGCGCTGGACTATCCGCGGCCGCGTCGACGCCAAGTAATATACCTGTCTCTGCTGCTGCCTCTGTCTCTCTCTGTCTCGTTCTGTCGCTTTCTCTCGCTGTTTCTTTTTGGCATTCTTTCTGTCTCTGGCTCTCTCTGTCTCTCTCTGGCTCTCTCTGTCCGCCTCTGTCTCTGGCTCTCTCTGTCTCTGTCTCTTACTGTCTGTGTCTCTGTTTGCCTGTCTCTGTTAGTCTGTCTCTGTTAGTCTCGATCCTGTTGTGGCTTTTCTGCTGTCTCTTTTGTCTCCAGGGGCGACTTGCGAACATTTACAAATGCCCGAGGGCCTGGGCAGGTTTTCAGTCTGGAGATCAGAGACAAAGACGTAAACCACGCTAGCAGCAGCAGCAGCAACAGCAGCAGCAGCAA
>NPHX01000478.1:38415-58415 GCA_002271815.1 Eimeria falciformis
TTAGAGGCTTTTAGGAGACAAGAGGGGCGACCCTTTCTGTGTTGCTTAGCGCTTTAGTTCTTCGGATTTGCTCAGGTAATGGGAAGCAGCAGCAGCAGCAACAGCAACAACAGCAACAGCAGCGGCAGGGTACCCTGTTACCTGAGTGGGAGGCACCGAAGCAGAGCTAGTTGCTCCATGCAGAGAGACAGCGACAACAACCGGCACCATATACTTCAACTAATTGCAGCAGGCTGCTGCAATTAAAGTGTATGGTGATTGCTGCAGCTGGGTTTTAGCGGCACGCACTTTCCTGGGGTTTATCGAGTTGCTACCCTTAGCACCGTATCTGTCTCTCCGTATCTGTCTCTCCGTTTCTGTCTCTGTGTTTCTCTTTCTGTCTATCTCTCTGTCTCTTCGTCGGCTGCTCTGTGAGCTTGTCTGTCTGTCTGTATCTGTCTGTTTGTCTCTGTCTGTGCGGCTGTCTCTGTCTCTCCCTGAGGTGTCTGATTCGATTTCTTGTGCCTTTGTGCCGCTTAATGACGGCTAGCAAAGCAGGGAGTGTCTCCAATGGCAAGGAGACAGCCGCTCTATACCCACAAATCTCCTCCCCTCCTCTGCTGTTTGTGGTTAAGGAGACAGCAGGCGCTGCTATGTGCTTGCAGTGTCTCTGTTGGAGCATCTGTGCAGCGAAGTAAGTGTGTGGCGGCATGGAGCTGGAGGAAGCAGTCTCCGTCTGCTGCGAGTGCCCCTTTGCTTCCTCACTTGGTATTTGTTTAACGAGGCCAAAACCAGCAGAAAGTGTTTTTCATTAAAAAGATGTCTTTGGAAAAAACACAAGAAAGACACAAGGAAAAGAGCCCCACAGGCCCTTTGTGCCCCCAGGGTGTTCGCTGCGCTTGCCTCTCCCAGAGAAACCCTCTGCGCTTGACTAGCCACGGCTAGCTAGCTGGAGGCTGCTCATTATGAGGCAGGGGTGTCTCCAAGTGCAGCGCCTTGTTACCTAGAGGTCTCTGCCGGCTGCACTTGAGCAACTGGCAGCAGCACAGCTGAAGCCCCAGCCCGGCCAGTGGCTTGTCTGTCTCCTTGTCTGTCTTTTTTGTCTTGATTTTAGAGACAGGTTGTTCTGGGCCTAGCAAAATCCTTATCTTCAGTCTCTTACGAGGCACAAATAATGAAGATTTGCAGCAGAGGCAAAGAACGCTCTATTAACGCACACCCCGGCGCTTCACACGCAACAACTTCCGTCTCCCAACTCGCTGGCAAAATAACCAGTGAGAATCACCAGTAGCAGCAGCAGCTGCAGCAGCAGCAGGAGCAGCAGCAACAGCAGCGACAGCCCCACGTCGCTCATCAGCTCACTCCCCTCCTGCCCTTCGAGAGTGATCACTAGAGTTTAGGGTTCAGGGTTTAGGGTTTTTTGTTTAGAGTTTAGGGTTTCGTTTTATGTCCGAGCGATTGGCTCCTGCAGCTTGAAGGCTGCTGCTGCTGCAGGTGCCGCCGCAGCAGCAGCAGCAACAGCAGCAGCAGCAGGTGTCTCTCCAGATTGAAATCGCGCCAAGAGATGCTCTAGATGCAGACTTTGTTTAGCGATACCTCTTCCGGCCGCAGGAGCCACAGCAGCAGCACCAGCAGCACCAGCAGCAGCCCTGTACAGCACATTTCCTGCTGCAGCAAGAGCAGCTTTTCTATGCTCAGCAGCACCAGCAGCAGCTGTCCCTTCTCTTATGACTGGGTACTTTGTAGACATAGCGCTGGCAGCAGCAGCAGCGCCAGCAGCACCTGTTGCTGCTGCTGCCGCTGCAACTTGTAACCTACCCCGTAGCGCAGGCCTCGAGCCCTCCTCTCTTCTTCTGCCTGCAGCATCTACAGCAGCATCAGCAGAAAGGCCATCAGCAGCAAATGGGGCTGCTGCTGTGAAAACGGATTCCTCACCACCACCACCACCACAGCAGCAGCAGCAGCAGCAGCTGCATGAAGTTCCTGCCGTACGCATCGAGAGAGCTCCCTCTCTAACACTAGAGACATCGGCAGGAGGAGAAGCAGCAGCAGGAAGAGCAGGAGGATCACCAGTAGTTGCAGCAGCAGCACCAGGTCCACCAGGAGCTGCAGCAGCAGCAGCAGCAGCAGCAGCAGGAACAAGAGGACTACCAGGAGCTGCAGCAGCAGGAGCTACAGCAGCAGGAGCTACAGCAGCAGGAGCTACAGCAGCAGCAGCAGCAACCGAGGAAGAGTATTGTTGCTGCGATGCAGCGGTAGCAGCAGGCTTCGGCTGCTGCAGCTGCACAAGGAGATGTGTCTCCAGGACAGCTCGCTGCTGCAGGCTGCTGCAGCAGCTGTTGCAGCAGCTGTCACCTCAGGAGCGATGGTGGTGCTACATCCCTTCTCTGGTTAGCTACTACTGCTTTTGGTGGTGGTGCTGCTGTTGCTGCTGCTGCAGCACTGTTTGCTGCTGGTGGTGGCACATCCGCGCGCTGCTGTAGCTGCTGTAGCTGCTGCTGGTGGCGTGCTCGTTATTCGTTGCTTTCGCAAGCAGCAGCAGCAGGAGGAGGAGAAGCAGCAGCAGCAGGAGCAGCAGCAGCAGAAGTGTACGAGCGTGTGTAAAATGTGTCTGCAGCCTGAGAGTCTCTGCGGGTCTCTGATTGGTTTGGCGTCTCCTGCCTTGAAGGCGTCTCTCGTCCGTCTCTTAGTCAGGCATTTCACAGCCAGCAAGGGGCCTTACAGCCACAGAGAGGTCTGCCAACCCTGCTGCTGCTACGGAGACCGGCTGACTGTCTCCTCGGTCTCTCTCTCTGCTTGCTGTCTCCGTCTCTACATCCCTCTCTGTGACTCTGGCTCTATCTCTGCTTCTGTCTTTCTCCATCGCTGCCTCTTCTTCTGTCTC
This sequence comes from Eimeria falciformis, assembly GCA_002271815.1. Lineage (NCBI taxonomy): Eukaryota > Apicomplexa > Conoidasida > Eucoccidiorida > Eimeriidae > Eimeria > Eimeria falciformis. Next base: position 41,279 of record NPHX01000478.1, read on the forward strand.
TGTCTGCCTCCCTCGCTGCCCCTCTGTCTCTTGTTGCCCGGGGCAGTTTAACTCCTAGCACCAGTGCTGCTGCTGCTTCAAACTATGCTGCTGCTGGTGCTGCTGCTTCGATGAATGCTGCTGCTGCTGCTGCTGCTGTCTGTACAGCTGACGGCTGTTCTGGACGTGAGCACAAGGCAGCTGGTGGCGTTTGGGCCTCCCACCGAGTGGCCTCGGGGTGTCTCTGCGCGTCTGGCTGTCACCTGGGGAGGCAGGGGCGGCTTCTGCTGTTCGCGCATGCAGCAGCAGCAGGAGCAGCAGGAGCAGCAGCAGCAGGAGCAGCAGGAGCAGCAGCAGCAGGAGCGGAGCAGCACCAGCGGCAGCAGCAACAGCTGCGGCGCTGCAAATACGAGGCAAGCACCAGCGACAGCACTAGCACCAGCAGCAGCAGCAGCAGCTGCAGCAGCAGCAGCAGAGCATTGTGAGAGGGAGTTGATGAGTTTGGGTAGTGGCGCTTGCTGGCAAGACACAGCAGCAGCAGCAGCAGGAGGAGGAGCAGCAGCAGTCCCCTCGCTGCTGCTGGTGTCTCTCTGCCTCGTAAGGAAAGACGAAGTTCACAGCCCCGGTCTGAGCGATCCCTTCGAGGAGTTGCTTCAGGCCGACGCTGCTGCGGCTGCTGCAGCAGCTGCTGCGGCTGCAGCAGCAGCTGCTGCTGCTACTGCAGATTTGCAGCCGGGCAAGCCAGGGAGTACAAGGCTTCTTAAGCCGCCTGGTGCTACTTCCCACAGAGCATGCAGCAGCAGCAGCAGCGTTTCTGCTGGTGCTTATGCTACGCGACGCAGCAGCAGCAGATGCAGCAGCGGAGGCCGAAGACGCAGCAGCAGCAAATCGAGGGAGAGCAGCAGGGCACTCCGGTTTGCCGTGCCTACGAGTGCAGCAGCAGCTGCTGCTGCTGCTGCCAACAGGAGACGCAGGCCAGGCGGACATGGCAAAGGAGACAAACGCCACACCTTCTTTTATAGAATGGCCTCGAGGATAATCTCCTCAGACCACCGAGCTTTCGACCCGAGTGAGCTGCTGCTCCTGCTCTTGCTGCTGCTGCTCCTGCTCCTGCTCCTGCTGCTGCTGCTGCAGCTTATCTAGCAGCTGCAGTAGTGCTTTTCTGGTGGTGTGGTCGTGCTGCTGCTTCTGCGGCAGCAGCACTCGCTGTACTGCTGCTGGTGCTCCCATCCGGGTCGCTGTTGCTGCTGCTGTTGCTGCTGCTGCTGCAGGCAAGGTAACGTACGGGGCTCACTCGGTGCCTGGACATCGCACGTACAACGAGGATAGGGTGTATGTAAACACCGACCTGCGAGCTGCCTTCGCCCCTCAAACCGGACAGCTGGTGAGGCCTGAACCCTAAGCCCCCTGAACCCTTTGCACGTTAGGGTTTAGGGTTTAGGGTTTAGGGTTTGTATCCCTGGGATGTGCGTCGAAAGGGCGCGGCCTTGCTGCTGCAGCGTTTGCTGCTGTTGTTCTTCCTGCTGCTACAAGCGCTGCTGCTCTGCTGCTGCTGCTCTGCTGCTGCAGGCAATGTTTTTTGCGGTATACGACGGGCATAACGGGGAGGCGGCGGTGAATTTCGTGAAGGACAATTTGCACCTCAGCATCTGCAGAGAACCGCACTACATGACACATGGTAGGGACACACTTCTGCTGCTGCTGCTGCTACTACTAATACTACTGCTGCTGCTGCAGGCGTAGGAGGAGGAGAATGTGTTCTGTGGGGTCGGCAGTGTGTTTGTGCGAGAGGCTGTCTCTCGTTGTGTCTCTCTCTGTCTTTTCCATTCTATTTTTGTCTCCGTCTCTCTGTGTATCTGTCTCCTTGAGTGTCTTGCTGTGTCTGTCTTCGTCTCTGTCTCTGTGTGTCTCTCTGTCTTCTCGATAACGTATGTCTCCTTCTCTGTGTGTGTCTCTGTTTCCTCGATTGCCTGTGTCTCTGTGTGTCTCTGTTTCCCCTACTGTCTCTGTGTATCTGTGTGTCTCTGTCTCTGTCTCTCTGTGCCTCTTTATTTACTTGATAGTCTCTGTCTCCGTCTCTGTGTGTGTCTGTGGCAGACATTTGTGGTGCGCTGAAGTGGGGCTTTGCGGAGACAGAGAAAAGCCTTGAGCGCATTGTGGCGGAGCAAATCGTCTCCACCGGCTTTGCAGACAAGGAGACAGTAAGCGGCAGCAACCACCTCAGCAGTCAGGTGGCTAGCTAGCCATGCATGAGCAGACACCAGCCTACAACTGCTGCCTGCCCTCCTGCTGCTGCTGCTGCTTGTGCTGCTGCTCATCCCCCCGCTGCTGCTGCTGCTGCTGCTGCTGCTGCTGCTGCAGTGTCCCTTTTCTTCAGGGACTACCGCGTGCGTTGCTCTGTTCCAACAAAACGTGCTTTACGTCGCGAACCTCGGAGACAGGTGAGCGCCAAACTCTCACGAGCTTTTATGTCTTCTGCTGCTGCGTGGAGGAGAAGAATGTCTTCCAGAAGCAGCCGTCTGCACCTGTCTCATTATATGCCTGGCTACTGCTGCTGCTGCAGCAGGAAGCAAAGCTGTGTGGTGTGGGGGGAGTTGTGCGTGTTTGCTGTGTGTCTCTTTCTGTCTGGTGTATGTGTGCGTGTGTGTCTATCTCTCCTTGATAGTCTCTGTGTCTCTGTCTCTGTCTCTGTGTGTGTGTCTGTGTCTCCTTGCCAGTCTCTGTCTCTGTCTGTCCCTGTCTGTCTCTGTGTCTGTCTCTCTGTGTGTTTCCTCGCCAGTCTCTGTCTTTCTGTCTGTGTCTGTTGTGCCAGCCGCTGCGTGGTGTCTCGTGCTGGCCGTGCGGTGTCTCTGACTGAGGATCATCACCTCCGCACCAACCGCAAAGAACAAGAGCGCGTGAAGGAGGCAGGCGGGAGTTATGACGACGAGGTCAGCTGTGCTTGCCTGTCTGTCTCTAGCAGCAACAAAATCCTCTCTTTGTGCTCGTCTCTCTGTCTGTCCCTCGCTGCTGTCTCTTGCTGTCTCCCTGTATTCTTGCGCCGCTTCGCTTCTGAAGCTGGCGTCTTTGGGCTTTCTCAACACCTCCCTTTCTTCTCGGCTTTTGCCCCGTCTGTCTCTCTTTCTGTCTCTCTGTCTCTCTGTCTCTCTGCACATTTGTAGTCGCCCTGTCTGCACTTTTGTGTCTCTCTCTCCAGTGTATGTGTTAGTCCTTTCTGTGTGTCTCTGTTTCCTGATACGTGTGTCTCTTTCTTCTCTCTGGGCCTGTCTCTTTTGTCTCTAGGGTTATTTGAACGGGGTCTTGGCTGTCTCTCGTGCCTTTGGGGGATTCAGCAAAGAAAATGGCATGAAGCTCAGGGGCCTCAGCAGCGAGCCAGACATTAGCACGCATCACATTAGAAAGGGTGCTGCTTTTGCTGCCGCTGCTGTTTTTGCTGCCGCTGCTGCTTTTGCTGCTATGTCTGCTGTTGCTGCTGTCGCTCGCGCTGCTGCTTTGCTGCTGGTTGGGGTGTTGCTGCAGTGGAGTGGATGGAGTGTCTCGTTTTTTGTCTGTCTCCTTTTGCTGTCTGTTATAGAAGACGAGTTTTTGCTGCTCGCATGCGATGGGATATTTGACGTGCTGACCTCTCAAGAATGTGTCTCCCTGATTCGCTCGAGGCTGCGCGCTGGAGTATCTCCTTCTCAGGCTAGCCAGCAGCTAGCTGAGTTAGCCATGAAGCGATACTCGCTAGACAACCTCTCCGTAGTGGTTGTCGTGCTGCAGTCTCCTGATGAGGGAGGAGACAAAGAGACAGATCGAGACCGAGAGCGGGAGGGTTGGTGGGCTGAGGAAGGAGAGACAGAAGAACGCTTTGTGCTGCCTAGACACTCCAGCGTCCACAGCAGCAGCAGCAGCACCACCACCACCACCGCCAGAGAGCCGCCGCAGCAGCAGCAGCAGCAGAAATCCCCACCTGATAGGCCAAAATTTGATTTCTCCGTTCTTAAGGAGCTGCTCTAAGGCACGGCTCTTAAGTAACAACAATACGAAGGCAGCAGCAGCTGCTGCTCTTGCAGCAACTGCTTCAGCAGCAGGTGATGCTGCGGGCTGACCGGTTTATTAGAGTTGCTTAAGCAGCATTGTGTGGCGCAGCAGCAGCTACTGCCGCTAGAATGAATAGCAGCTCAGCCTGACCGTAGGATAGACTGTCTCTCTTTGTCTCCTTGGAAGTGGGTACAGAGACAGGTGGGGGCGGGAGAGACAAGGGGGATAGGCCGGCGGAGGCGGGAAGCGTATGTTTCTCTCTGCGCTGTCTCATCTTAGTACTCGCTGGGTAACTGCGAGGTGCTGCTGCTGATGACTCTCCAGACTGTCCATTCAGCCAGAAGCTTCAGAGCAGCAACGGCGCACAGGCTGGCTGCGGCACAATGCCCCTAGCTAGCTATCTATATGACAAGCTAGCTCCTAACGTTTAACTGGTGCCTCGTGCATTCGCTGGTTCTCAGGGGCAGATGTCATCATCATAGAGTATTGGGAGATTAGTGTGAGATCTCAAAAAGAGATGCCTCCTCGCCTATCTCCACTCCTCTCTCTCCTCGCCGTATCTCAGCCTGAGGCCACGCTTGGGGCCTGTGGCCGTAGGTGTGTGCGTGGGGTGGTGCAGCGTGCTGCGCCTTCTCCACTTCTGCACCCTGCAGGTGGCATGGCTAGCTAGTAAGGCCTTAGCGAGCAGGGCCCACTTTGTGTTAAGAGGTGCACATCGGCTCGCCGTGAGGCACGAGCTGCGTAGCAACCTTAGCCTCCTATTGGGGGCAGATGGGGCCCTGCTCTATAGTGGCAGGAAGGGAGCAGCGAGGCTGCCTTCATCTCACAATATTGTTTTATTCGTGTTTATTTGTTTATTTACAACTAACTGCTTTTTTAATTCTACACCTAAATAAAGACGCCTCCTGTGCTGCCGAGTCGCCACTCTCAAAGCGAAGGGCCCCACATGTCGATCCACCCTAGCGCATGCACGGCTGAAATGTTTTTTATTGATTTTGTTTAGCACTTCAAAGGGGTTTTAACTTCCCTGTGGCGTTCTGTGCAGTGCCGAAAGACGGTCAGAGGCAGAGTCTTCCTTGCCAGGCAGCAGCAGCTCGCTGCTGCTGTTGCTGCTGCTGCTGTCGCTGCTGTTCTAGGTGTGTTCCTTTCAGCACCTTCCAGTGCCTTCTACCTTCCGAGCCAAGGGCCTTAGCTGTCTGTCTGTGGCCTTTCAGGGCGGGGCCGCCTCAGGGATGTCACCGGCGGCCTTTAGGGTTTAGGGTTTGTTGCTTTCCCAGGATGGAAGGCCCGAAGGCCGAGAGCTTCGTCAGCGGCTTTCCGCCTCCTCCCTACTACTGGGTTGACTCGATGCACTCTGCATGCATTCAGGAGCAGCAGCAGCAGCAGCAGGAGACCCACCACCACCACCACCATCATCATCACCATCACCACAAGCAGCAGCAGCAACAGCAGCAGGAGCAGCACCAGCAGCAGGAATTTTGCCGTCCGCCCCCTCAGCTGCCTGAGGGTTATTGGTCCGCTTTTGGCGTCTGTTACGCGCTGAATCCCCCCGAGGTGACCCTGGAAAGAGACAGCTGCCTATACACCCCAGGCGCTCCCCCCAAGTCAGAGTTTAAGCGGCTGCTGCCTCTGTACGTCAGCGCGTGCATGCATTACCTCAATGAGCTCGCCATTGGGTCTGAGGACTACAGCAACACGCTGCGTAAAGTCACGCGTCTTCACAAGAACCTGCTGTATCAGCTGGTGCTGCTACGCGAGCAGCAGCACCACCAGCAAGTGCTGCAGCGGCTGCAGCAACAGCTGCAGAAGCGGCTGCAGGCGGCAGATGCTTTAAAGAGGGCCCTGGCCCTGGCCTTAAGGGACATGGAATACGCAAGGCAGCTAGCCAACGGAGACTCCAATGCCAGCCTTTCCAAAAGAACGACTGCTCCTCCTTGACCTCCACAGACAGCAGCAGCAGCAAGGATGAAGTTTTTAAGGTTTCCAGTTGACTAAAGCAAGGCGTGCTGCAGGGTTTCGACCTGTCAGACATAGCTAGCTAGCTAATTGTTGGCTAGCTAGCTAACTCGTTGGCTAGCTAGCTAGATCATTGGCTAGCTAGCTAGATGACTGGCTAGCTGGCTTAGGCCTGGCATGGGCGCTGCCTCGAGCTGAGCCTCAGGCGGAGCCAGCAGCACCGCCAGCATGAGAACTCAGCGCTCTTTTAGCTAGCTAGCTAGCTAGTGGGGGTCAGGTGATTACATGATGAGGCATCGCTTCTTTTTCTGCAGCGTGTAGCGCACGCAAAAAGCAGACGCAAACAGAGACTGCTGCAGCAACAGCTGCTGCTAATGCTGTTACGAGTGCTGGTGCTGCTGCTGCTAATGCCTCTAGTGCTACAGCTCTTATACAGGTAACGCAGCTGACCGATTTCTTTCGTTGGGTAACGCCAACGCCGCTGCTTTGCGGCTGCTGCTGCAGTTGCTGCTGCCGGTGCCGCTGCTGCTGCTGCAACAGTTGCTGCTGCTGCAATAGTTGCTGCTGCTGCAACAGTTGCTGCTGCTGCAACAGTTGCTGCTGCAGTGGCTGCTGTTGCTGTTGGAGGCGGTGTGCTGTTGCTGTCTGAATGGGGGAGAAGAAAGCAGCAGCAGCAAAAAAGAGAAAGCTGGTGTCGTCTGGCTTAGTGACAAGTGAAATACGCTGGGAGTAGATACACCCAAAGGGAGACAGAGAAAGACACAGAGAGACAGCATCTAAGATAGCAAGAGAGACAAAGAGACGAATGGAGAAACACGCAGAGAGGCACGGAAGAATGCTTCTAGTGTGCAGCCTGCGTTTGTCTCTCTCTGTCTCTCTCTGACTGGCCTTGTCTCGGCTCCTCTGTCTGTCTGTCTCCGTTCTTGTGTCTCTGCCTCTGCCTGCCTCTGTCTCCTGTCTGTCTCTGCCTGCCTGTGTCCCTGCCTGTATATGTCTCTGTGTCTGTCCGTCTCTGCTTCTTTCTGTCTCTGTCTCTGTCTCTTTTTTCTGTCTCTTCCTGACGCTAGTGTCTCTCCTCTCACCGTCTGGCCTTGCTGGTGATGCTGCCGCTGCTGCTGCTGCTGCCTCGAGTCGTAAGCACAGGCATTTACGGAGCCACTCCTTCCCTGCAGTTGCTGCAGCAACAGCAGCAGCAGCAGAAACGGCACTGCACAGGCAGAGTGAGGGTTTAGGGTTTAGGGTGTACGAAAAAGAGACAGAGCCACAGAGAGGAAAAGATAAAGAGACAGAAGGAGACAGAAGGAGACACAAAGGCGGGAAGAGACAGAAAGGAGAAGACAGAAAGAGACAGAAAGTGAGACAGAGGCAGAGGCCGAAAGAGGCAGGCCTAGACAGGGAGAGACAGACAAAGAGACAATGGCGAAGAGATATGACTGCAAAGGGAGACAAAGAGAGACCGGCCGGAAGCAGCAAGCAGCAGGAGAGTGCAGCAGAGAGGAAGAAACAAAAGACAGCAGAAGACAGAAAGAGACAGGAGGAGACAACAGGAAGCAGGTAAAGACAGCAGGAGACAGCAGGAGACAGGATGAGACAGCAGCCTCACTTGGTGTGTGATGGGGAAGAAGTTTTCATCGCAAAAGAGGTTGTTGCCGCGAACGTCTTCCAGCTGCTCCCACACCACACGATCCTCCTCAGCAAAGGCAGCGTCGGTGCAGAGACAGTAGAGCCCTATCTCCTCTTCTTGCTGCTGCTGCTGCAGCAGCAGCTCTTCTTCCTGCTGCTGCTGCTCGTTGCCAGGCGGTAAGGGGCAGCGAACTACAACCGTGAAGTGGTTGTTACGGAAGAGAACGCAAGGCACGTGCAGCGGCAGCGCATGCCATCCTGCTGCTGCAGCTTCTGCGGTGTCTGCTGCTGCTGGAGTGTAGCCCAGCCGCAGCTCCTGAAGCCCTCGGTCTGTCAGCTGCGAAGGAGACATCCTAAGAAACTCATCGTACAGCCGGCCTTCTATTAGCAGCGCTGCTTTTGCTGCAGCGTCCAACGTTTGCTGCAAGCCCCCTAGCTCCTGCTGCTGCTGCTGCTGCTGCTGCAGGTCTTGCTGCTGTTTCAGGATGTCCTGGAGCTGCTGCTGCTGCAGTTCGCCCTGCTGCAGCAGATCGAGGAGAAAACTGCCGTCCTCAGTAGCCCTCATCTCTTCCACGAGCTGTCTGTACACCGCAGACCTCTCAACCAACTGGTTATAGCTCAGCTTCTCTATAACACATGCGCTGCAGCAGCAACTGCTGCTTCTCTTGCTGCTTTTACTCCTGTTGCTGCTGTCGGCGGTGCCGGGTGCGCTGTGCTCCAGCAGCAACGGCTGCTGCTGCTGCTGCTGCTGCTGCTGCCCGGCAGCAGCCGTGGAATTCTCAGTACACAAGAAGTCCTGTCTCTTTTCAACACACTCCTCCCGTCCGAGCTCAGCAGCAGCAGCAGAAGCAGCCGGAGCAGCAGCATCCGGAGGAGCAGCAGAATCAGCTGGAGCCGCAGCCGCAGCAGCAGCAGCAGCAGCTGCTGCTGCTGCAGGAGGTTGGTGGGAACTGTCTCTTTCGGGTCTCCATCCGTGGACGAGGCGAAGGCCAAAGGCGTCAAAAAGAGAGACAGCTCGCGTGAACTCAAAGGAGTCGATCCCCCTAAACCTCAAATTCAACTCCAGGCCTTCAAGCAACGAGGGCAGCAAATCCATTGCCTGCAGCAGCAGCAGCAGCAGTAACAGCAAACAGCAGCAGCAACACCACCACTGGATAAGCAAAGCAACAGCAGCAGCAAATGCAGCAGCAGGAAGAGGGTGTCTACATAACAAAAGAAAGTGCAGCAACAGCAGCAGAAGCACCAACAGCAGCAACAGTAGCAGCAGATCGCACATCACTAATATGGTAGGCATGCGCTTCGGGGTCTGCGGCGTTGGTGCCGTCTTGAAGCAGCAGCACCTCGCTGAGGCATTGCAGCAACTCGCTGCTGCTGATCCGCTGATGTTGCTGCTCTTCCTGCTGCTGCTGCTGTGTAGGAAGCTGCAGCTGCCCCTTGAGGATGAGGGCGTTGGCGATAGCCAGGAGGGGACAGGCCCCGTTGCGGCTCTGCAGCAAAATGCTTACAAAGCGGCCGAAGGCGTTTATCCGCTTCAACATAAACCACTCCACATCTGCTGCTGCTGCTGCTGTTGTTGCCTCTACTTCTGCTGCTGCTGCTTCGGCTACTTCTGCTGCTGCTGCTTCGGCTACTGCTGTTGCTCCTGCTGCTGCTTCTGTTTCTGCTGGTGCTGCTGCAAGCGATGCAGACGGGGCGGTGCTTCCACCATTTCTGCTGCTGCTGCTGCTGCGTGAATCGGCAACGGGAAGCAAGCTGCTTCCTGGCATCGGGGAGGCTCTGACTGTTGGTGCTGGTGGTGGTGCTGGTGCTGCTGCTTCTATTGCTACAGCTGCAGCAGCAGCAGCTGCTGCTGCTTCTGGTGGTGGTGCTGCTGGTGGTGGTGCTAGTGCTGGTGGTGGTAGTGGTGTTGCTGCTGCTGATGCTGCTGCTTTCTCTCTCTCCTTGCCAATGGCGTCACCCCCTTGAGGTGTCGAGTCTCCTGGCTCTTGCTGCTGCTGGGGCTGCTGCTGTTCATCGATCTTCAAAGCAGTTTGCTGAGGCGTACCACCAGCAGGAGCAGCAGATGCTGCTGTTGCTGCTTCTGCCGCTGCTGCTGCTGTAGTTTGCGAAGGCACAACGGCCTTAGAGTGTTGAACCTTCTGCTGCGGCGGTGTAGAAGGCGGTGCTGCTGCTTGTGGCGTCAGTGCTGCTGCTGCTGCTGATTCAGTTGGTCCTGCTGCTGCTGCTGTTTCTGTTGGTGCTGATTCGGTTGGTGCTGTTGCTGCTGCTGATTCTGTTGGTGCTGTTGCTGCTGCTGATTCTGTTGGTGCTGCTGCTGCTGCTGATTTTGTTGATGCTGCTGCTGATGCCGCTGGTTTTGTTGATGCCGCTGCTGATGCCGCTGGTTTTGTTGATGCCGCTGCTGATGCCGCTGATTCTTCTGTTGGTGGTGGTAGCGGTGCTGCTGCTGCAGCTGATTTTGCCTTAGGTCTTGCCATTCTCGCAATCTTTGGGGCCTCTTCAGCAACAGAACCGGCTGCTGCTGGCGCCACAGAAACAGAATTTGAAGTTTTGTGCCATAAATTTCTCGCAAAACGCTTTTTTCAGGTGTACAGGCAGCTCAGCTGGTGCCCAGTTTTCTGTAAACGCCGGTGCCCCTCTCGACGCTCAGCCCGGCTAACGTACCTCAAGTAGAAAGGGGTGTCTAGGCAAGTGAAATGCAAAAAGACAAATAAAAATAGATGCAGCTGTTGCTGGTGTTGCTTAGGCCGCACTGCCACTACTGGGTAGTCGCTCCCACCACACCTTAGACAGCAAGGAGCAGAGCACTACAGATAAACAAAACCCTAAACTCTAGCCTTTAAACCCTAAACCCTAAACCGTGAACTCTAAACCCTAAGGTGGGTCCGAAGAAGAGAACTCCAGGAGAAAACGGCTGTGGGGTCACCCCTGTGCACTGGAGGTAGGAGGTGTCTGAAAGAGGAAGAGGTGCAGCGCCTCAGGCAAGGCCATCGGTAGTCCCTAAGAGCTGAGGCTTTTTTTATGTTTATCCCGGCGTGCTCGCCTTAAGCCGCCTTCCACAATTTCAAGCTGCCGCCATTGCTGGCTTCTCCCCACCTTCTGTTTTCGGCTGCAAGGTTTGCCTCGAAGGGCCGCACAGGCCAGGAACCTGCTTTTCAGTCGTTCTGCATGCAGCCTAAAGAGAATCGCTTCCAGTCACAATATCTCCCCGTGCTGGTGCCAGTTTTCAACTCTGCTAGGGATTAGAGCCTCAGGCCATCGAGATTTGTGGGGCTAGCGCTTCTGCGCCTCGCTTGTCTCTCCCTCTCTCTTGGCTAGCTGCGGGCACCTATGGCTTCTCTGTGTGTACGTTTCTAAAGTGTTGTTAGAAGGAGGAAGAGCACTAGAGGCCAATCCCCAAGAAGTTCCTTGCACTTGAGTGTCGCCCTTGCCAGCCTCCCAGCGCAAGAAATGCAAAGGGCAGAGGCTACCCGCCATCAGGCTGAAGCTGAGGCAGAGAGCGGCCAATGGGCATCAAGCTTCTCTCTTTGAGTTACTGTGTAACTGCTTATTCCCGAAAGCCACAACAATGTCCTCAGCGAAGGCCTTTTGCTGTTGGCTACCTGGCTAGCTGGCTAGCTGCGTCGAGCCTGGCCTGTTGCAAGGCCCCTGCTGCCCCGGGAGTGCTGGCATAACAGCTGGGTTTGGAGGCGCTTCCCGCATTGCTGCTGGTACTGCTGCTGGTACTGCTGCTGCTACTGCTGCTGCTGTTGTTGCTGCTTTAGCGAAGCACTGCTGTTTCAGGCTCGAATGGTGCGGGCTTACGAGGGTGCTGTGGCCCTTGTGGTAGCTGACCGCGTCTCTGGCCTGCTTTGCTGCTTCTCACTGCATGCACATTAGTTCAGCTGCCCATACACTTGGTGGCCTTGCGCTCTTTAGGCGTGGCATCTCTAGGGCTTTCTGGTGTCTCTCAAAACGTTCGAAGAATGTCAGAGAAATTACATTTAAGGAGGAAGAGCCTCACCCCACACAAGAGAGCCTCACTTTATACAAGAGAGCCTCATCCCACACAAGAGAGCTTCATCCACATAAGAAAGCCTCGCCCCACACAACAGAGCAGAAGGGGCTAAGCTTTTCTGCCTTCGCTGCGGCCAGCAGCATGCTCTGTGGAGTGTTGGGTGGAGCTGGGACAAGCAGGCAGAAGACGCAGCATACCCTCTTTGCAGCACGCAAAAAAGCCCTCACAGATGCCGGGATGGTCAGCAGCGCTAAGTGCTGCTGTTGCTGCTCCTGCTGCTGCTGCTGAAAGAGGACTGGCATATTTTAGCCTTGCGTTTTGTTTCTGAGGCCTCGGGGCGCCTTTCCCTCCCCGCATCGTCGGCGACATCTCCGATTGCTACAGAGACACTCGGGGCCTTCCCTTTACGCCGTCATCCAGGCTAGCTGAAAGCAGAGCCCTGCATAGTTTTCGGTTGTTGTTGTTGTTGTTGTTATTGTTATTGTTATTGCTATTGTTATTGTTGTTGCGTGGAGTTGCTTTTTGGCCTCGTAGCCTCGAGGAGGCAGCAAAGACCCCTCTCTCCTCTCTTCAGTCCAACTAGGCGCCCCTTGCTGTTTGGGCAGCTCTTAAATAGCTGGGAGTCTGCAGCACAGGGCTTGCAATCGTTGCTTGTTTGTTCGATTAAAGACACAAAGTGTCTCACTGCAGCTGTCTTTCCTTTGGAAGCTGCCGTCTCTCCTTGTCATCCTGTTGGTGGCCGCACCTCAGGCTGTCAGCGGTAAGCTGTGAGGTTCTTTGTCTTGGTTGGACGGTTTGCTAGCCTTTTGATGTAATAGCGCGGGGCTCTTTTTGCGGCTGTTTCGGCCTTTCTGAGGCGTGCTGCTGGCGCCGCGTAAAGGCCAATAGAGAGTTTGCACAGCAGCTCGACTTCAACCATGTGCGCTTCCCTCCCGCCACAAGTCACACGCTGCTTCTGCTTGGCTGAACCAAGGAAAGACTGCCGGCACACTGCCGAGGAGCACAGAGCGGCACGTCAGCAGATGAGGCCTTGGAAGATGCTCTGAAAAGCCTCAGCGCGTGCACGGGCCTGTGAATTGCTTAGGCTGAGGCTGGAGAAAAAAGAAGGCCGCGCTTCTGCACTGGCCAGCAATTCTCCTGAGACACCTCAGGTGCGACTCCTGTTAGCAACCCCAGGGGTTTGGGAAACAGACATTTCCTGTTGCTCTCTAGTCAAAGCGTGGGCCTGCTCAGCCTGCTGTTGCTGGAGGAGCAGCAGCAGCTGCTGCGTTGTCTCCAGTCAAGTGTCTCCTCTACTGGCCGGAGACCCTGGCCTCTTTCCGCTGCTGGGCATACACAGACAGTCGAAGACGGGATGGGGTGACCTAACAAGTTCTTTTTTCCAAACTGGCTCAAGGGAGACACCGCGCTTGATTGCCTCTGCTGAGGCCCGCATTAGCGGAGGCGCCTTGGGCTGTAGAAAGTCGCTGCCCAGGCACTTGGCAGCAGCAACAGCAGCCGCTCCCTGGCGGCTAGGAAACTCCTCATTTTGCATTTTTGTTTGAGGTGGCAGAAAAATAAGAAAACTGCCCTTCTGAGATTACCTAGTGCCTGCATTTTGCTACGCGCTGCTCTTTGGCAACACGATTTAGAAGAGAGGTTGTAGGCTGTAGAGAATTGGGCTTAGACAGATGTAGCAAGCGCCACAGGCTTGAGGCATGGCCGCCAATATTTTTTTTGTATGTCTATCTCTCCCTGCCGATCAGAAAGCTTGTCTCTTGTTGCGCACACGATTCAGGAAGAACTTCCTATGCAGCAGCAGCAGACGGCGGTCGAGCTATAGGCACCAAGTGCGAAGACAGCACGGAGGAGACTGCGTGTTTTCGACTAACCAGGCTAAGCTTGGGGACTGTCTCCTTAGATCAGCAGGAAGGACATGAGAAGGCTCAAGTTTCACGAGGGAAGGCGCTAGCCAGAGACATTAGAAATCGGAAGTGACAAAAGTCTTCCCTGAACGGCTTTTCAATTGGCTTTACGAAGAACTGACAAAGCCACTGTCAGAGAATCGCGGCAAGCCAGACAGAAGGACACGGAGGGACAGGGAGACAGAGAGAGGCTACCAGGCAGAAAAAGATGCACATGACCTCATCTGTCTTTTTAAAATCTAAGCCCGCAGAGTTTCTTTTCTTCACTCTTTAAGACGCACCAGCCGAGTGCTGCCAAGGGTGCAGTGCACGGACAACTGTAAGTGGCCTTTACGCCTAATATCTGTGTGTTGCAGCCTAAGCCCTAACGCCTATGCGGCAACCAACATCAAGCTAACGCATTATCTTTTACAGGGTAACGGGCTGTACGTACACCTGAAGGCCGTGGGTGGCTTCGCCTCCGTTAGCGTGCCGCCCAAGACACAGGAGCAACTATAGATCCTGAGTGTTTGTGGCGTTTGACGTTCTGTTAATTCCCTAATGTATTCGGATTAAAAGCGTTAACTAACATATTTATTTTTAAAGGCAAAATTGCCATATTTTCATTAGTTTTGCACTAGCGGGCTGTGGGCATCCCATCTGTGAGCTCTCCTATTTGTCCCATCGATGTGACCACACAGGCCAGCAGGCTGCAAAGTAAACCTACTGAACGGCCTCTTTCAACATTCAACGTTTATATATCTTTTTGTTTATAAATTAAAAAGCCTGATTTTAATAGGACCGCGTTTGTCCACTCAGATTCACAATAAATGTGCCTTGCTGCAACCCTCACCACCCTTTGCTGTAGAGGTCACTTGCTGCCAGGTGTACCAAGGCACCCATTTCACTGGCAACTCATTTTTCTCGCTTTATGGCAATTATTTTGTTTGTCCCTGGGCTGCCTTTACGAAGGCAATTCTGCTTAGGGACGCTTATCTCTTGGCGGCGCTCTCCCTCACCCCCCATTAAACGCACAGACAACTGCCTAGTGATTGTCCAGCAACCTCGCAGCGTCCAGCCGAGATAAGTTTTTTGTTGTAAAATTGTGCTTATACAGTTTTAGGGGAGGAGGGCAAGCGAGCATGTCCTCTGCATCAGGCCGTTAGAGGCGACCATTAGAGATTGGCTTTGAAGGCCCAGCATCGGAAATGTCTCCTAATAAGCAGGAGGCTTACGACGGGTTGTGGCGTTTGTACGCCTATCCATTTTTGAGGGGCTTTTTCTCCTTCTGGTGCTTCTTTCTGCTGGTGGTGTGTTGTCACCGGGTGGACACCGGCTTTGTCTGTGGGGCCTATCAGCTGTTCGTCGATAGCTTCCGTCCTGGTGCCTTAAATGACACTCCCGAGTCCGTGCCCGTTCTGCACAAGCCTCTTTTTGTTTTATTTCTTATTGTGGCCTCCGCTGTCTTCGTTGTGGGCTTGCACTTGATTGAGATTTCCTACAGGAGAGACTTAAAAAAGAGGCTGCTGGAGGCAAGAAGAGGGCCTAGCCACCATCTTGAGCCTCCCCCGCTTGGGCATCTCGTTAAGTGGCTGTTAGATGAGAAAGACGCAGGTGTCACCGGAGAAACCAGGAGAACATCCTTCTGGGAACTGCGGGCCCTGCACAATCACTGCATTCAGAACCTGAAGTGGCAAGCCCTGAAGAAGCATATGGAATGTCTCCAGCTTTTCAACCTTGACGATTCAAGTGTCTCCTGTGAGTATCAGGAAGCAAGCGAGCAGCAGCAGCCCAAGCTGCATCCTTCTGACTGGTCTTCTTCTTGTTCCGTAGAGAGGAGCAGCTCTCTAAACCCGTTGCTTTTGTTCTCTTATGGGAACGAAGACGCCCGAGGCCAAAGAACCTCTGTTGATGGGGCTGCAGAGACAAGGCGCAGGCCAGCTGCCCCGTGGCCAGCACCTGTGAAAAGTAGCTTTTCGAGTAGAGACGCGCGAAGCCAAGAGTGGAGGGCCAAGAGGAAGAGCTTGCTGCGGAGACGCTGCTTTTCAGTTCCGGGGCCACTCAGCCTGCAGCGTAGCTGTGGAAAAAAACAGAAGCAATCTTTGCTAGGTGAGAGCAGTGTCTCCTATGCCGCGAGGAGCAGCTGCACGCCTTTCGAGGTAGTAAGCTTTGTTCCTTCCCCAGCAACAGCAGCACGTTCCCTTGCGCCTCAGGGGGAAGCGGCTGTGCTCTCCTCCTTGGCAGAAGACCGCCGACCCTTGAGAAAAAGACAGAAAAAGAGACTATTTTCCAGATGCTGCGGCTGCAGCTGCTCTCAGGGGCACGGCGAGCTTCCTAAGGATTTTTCTTTTGACTGGACGCACTGGGCAAAGGCACTTGAGCCGCGAGCCTTAGGAGACACTGAGGCTGTTTGGAGAGCGATGACGGCCGTTGAAAAGCAGAGGAAAACGGTGAGACACAGCCTGTCTTCCTGGTTTCTCTTCTGGCTCCCGGAGATTGTTCTTTTCGGCGCTGCATTTCCCCTCTGGACAGCTTCCATCGCTGAGGCCAAGAAGATCTCCACACGGAAATGGGATGTGCTGGCTGTATGGGGGGTTCTCTTTGCCTTCTGCTTTCTCGTCACTTTCGTGTGGGACTTCAGCCGGGCAGTAGTGCCCTTGACAAAGATCACTAGGACCCTCAAGATCGAATGGAGACACCAGAAGCAGCAACAGCAGCGGCAGCAGCGGCAGGAGCAGCAGCACGAGCAAGGACAGCAGATGCAGCTGCTTCAGGATGCACCGGCTGCCTCCTTGCGCGCGTGTAGCTGCTGCCACATGCCCATCGAAACAGGAGATGACTCTTTTACTCCGCCTGCGTTAGTGCTCTCTCCTCCGCAGCAACAACCCTCTGCAGCAGCAATAGAGGCAGCAAGCGCAGCAGCAGCAACAGTTGCAGCAGCAGAAGACACAGCAAGGGCAGCAGCAACAACGCCAGCAGCAGCAGGAAGAGCAGCCCCACGGCTCATCACATGCAGCCACTCGGTACATTTCGGCTGCTTTCTCTCGCAGGCAGTCCCTTGGTGCCGAAGCTGCGGCGAGCCTTTTGCCTTGGCTCCGCTACCTCTGGCATTTAACCTCGCAGTTCTGATGTTCAGCCTGGGGCTTGGGATCTTGCGTCTCCCGGTCACGATCCCCCGGAGGTGCAGGGCCATTGGCGCCTGGTGGGTCGATTTAAGAAGGAGGAAAAAAGAGGAGAAGCAAATGCTTCGGGCGGCGGACTTGCTGAGGCGCAGCGAGCTCCAGCAGCAGGGCACGCAGCAAGAACGCGCGGCAGCAGCGGCACAAAAGAGAACGGCTGCCCTTCAGAGGCTTGAAGAGGGGTCAAGGGAGGCCAACTAAGATGAGGCCATGAGCGTCAAATTTCAGGAAAAGAAAACCAGCTATAAACAGGACTAATACAAGACAGAGACAATGGAGACGTCGGACTTGAGACAAAGGGAGATATGTTATTTCCTCGGTCTCTATCTGCAACTAAACGGCAATAAGCGTCACAACTCCAAGGCACAGAAATGCCAGACATAACAATCAACACACTTGGAACAAGCTGAAGCAGAAACACATCCTCAGCAAAATTTTTAAAGGATTGTTTTGTGTAAAACAAAGTTGTAGTCGAGTTTCTTGTGGGGATGCTCCCG
>NPHX01000478.1:69939-104079 GCA_002271815.1 Eimeria falciformis
GTGCACTGATGCACTGCCACATGGCGCTGCCTATGTCTTTCGCACACCGCATATACGGAGTGGTATGTACGCGTAGATTTGTAAGCATGTACGCCGACAGCCTGCTGTGTAGGTAAAAGTGCATCTACGTAACGGCACGGCCTCGGGCTTATGTCAGTGTTATGAGGCTTTGTGGTCCTGTGCAATGCCTTCAAGCATCTCCACACACAAGACGCTCTCCGCTTAAGGGAGGGTTGAGGCCACTGCAGCATCTAGTTGCGGCGTCGCAGCCTCTCCCCTCGCAGTTTTTATGTAATGCAGTTACCAGCTTGCCGCCGCACAGAAAGGGGCAATGGATGCGCCTGTAATTGACTATCTGAGCTCGGCAAGACTTCTCCCACACTACAGTCCTGCCTCAGGCTGCCTAGGGCAGAGGCCGCTGCTTTCGGTCTGCTTAGTGGCCCTTTTTCCGTTGGCCTGGCCGCCTGCTGCACAGGAAAAACGCTGCAGCTGAACTGTACATGCAAGCAGCAGCAGCAGCTCCTGCCTCTTTTCTCGCTGCTCAGTGTATTTATGCATTTGTTCCGCTGGTTCTCTTTGGTTTCGGACTTGCAGCAGGTCATTGATTTGAGGTGCTTGCTACCCTGCCCTTAGGGTTTAGGGCGTAGGAGCGGACGCAGTTCTGTGTGAATGTTCATGTGCTGCTCGCCTATTCAGCTGGCTAGCTGCAGGTGTATGTGCAGCACCCCGATTAGCCATTTGCCTTTACTGCCTTTGGTCTGGTAGAGGTAACACTGACATGTGGCTGTTTAGCACATGAGCTGAGCTCAGTTGTCTTTATGAATATATATGTAGGATCGATGCTTCGTTTCGTGCGTGCTCGCTTACGGCGTGGTTGCACCAGAACAGGCACGGCCCCTTTTGCTGGTTTTGTGTCAAGCTGATATTAACCCCCAGTGCGGGGCAAGACAAGAGTCAAGCCGAAGAGAGAGCCTAGCGAGGACTCCCTTGTCAACGTCAAAGTGTGCTGGACGTACAAAATCTATACAAAGACATATATATATATATATATATATATATATATATATATCGGTATCTCTCTCAAAATGTGCTCTGGCGGCGAAATCGAGGAGGAGGAGGAGGAGGGATCTCTTCCATAAGTTCTGTCGAATATCTCGCCAAAGCCCTGCAGGGACGCACAAGACAACTTGTGTCTCACTCAGCATAGTGTATACGTTTGTAGCAAGAATGACGGATATATCAGCAATCTGTCCTTTGCTGGTCCTCTGGCATGATCAAAAGTTTAGGGTTTGGGGTTTACAGGCGCAGAGAGTTCGTGGAGGCGCGAATGCAGCCAGGGTGGTCGTTGCTTTTCCGATGTGTTGCTTGAACAACAATCTGCAGCATTGGCGAGAGAGACAAGCACTCTATCGATCTGTCGTAACCAGCTGGCTAGCTGCCTCCTTGTGTTTAGGCGTTTATGGTTTAAGGTTTACACACACACACACACACCTTAAGTGCGTCTGAGTTCGTCATCTCTTCCCGGATCGTGACAGTGGGGAGCGGCTCGGACTGCCACTCCCCATTTCGTTTCCAGCAATAATCCTCAACCAGCATTTGCAGCTCCTGTAGTCCCCCAAACCCTCAAATTTCCTGCTTAAGCATTTTTAGGCCCACTTCATGGAGACGAAACACAAACTAGAGTTACTAGCCATGACTGCGCACTTACTGCTTCAGAATGCTGGAAAGCTAGGTGTATGTACATCTAAGGATGGTCTATCTTGTGTGTGTCCTTAGGTTAGGTGTATGTACAGCTCAGGGGTAAGTGGACCTTGAGTATGTCGGGCTTGGCATAGTCCTTGCGCATGAAGAGCTCCACTTGCACTTTGGCGTGTGGCGGTCTCCTGCTGTCGTTGCAGATAGCCTTGTCCTTCAGCAGCCTCACAGGGACCTCAACCTGCAACGCCACCAAAGAGCAGCTTTGGCCTGAATCTCTCAAATTGAAACTACAGGCAGAAGGGAGGTATTCCCGAAGAGTAAGAAGCGCCCATCACAGAAAAGCCTCGGAGCAGCCACAATAAGAATAGTAGCAACAACAGCAACGAACATATTAGCAACAACAGAAATGGCCGCAACCGCAGGCCGATAAAGATGCAAAAAGCAATGCCATATCACTTGCATGCATCTGAATAATTACCTCCATCCCGTTGTCGCCGACTTCAAAAATACAAGCATCGAGCTTTGTCTTAACGCATCTGGCCTTATTTAACTCTAAAAGTCCAGATTTTTCCGTTTTCGCTCCACTAACAATTGCAGCAGAGAGTGCTGCTGCTGGTGGGAGTGCAGCCGCAGTCAAAGAGGGCCTGAGTGACAGGCTTGCTGTCGATTCCAAAGAGGCAGGGAGAGGGTGCTTCACCGATATGAGGTCTCCCACGTCGAAGGGGTGAACAAACCCCATGTAATACACCTCCTGCCACATTTCCCTGAGGCGTCCCCCTGCAGCAGAAGCGATCCCCAAGGAAACGGGATGATTAAAAAAATATGCTGCTGAACGACGCAGCAAACGCTTATTGTTCTCTAGCAACACAAAACTCCTGCGTAGCCCCACTAATCATAACGATCCCTCACGCAGCTGCTTTAGCTAAACCCACCTGATATTGCAAGGCCGACAACCAGAAAACCCGCAAGGCCAAGGGCCCCCCACTGCAGAAAATTTATTTGAGATAACGCAAGGGCGAGAATCCCAGCGAGGGGAGCAGCAAGAGCCAACATTACGCAGCTTGTCTTGTTTGCGATGATGTCATTAAGCTGCGATACACATCGCCATAAACCCTAAACCCTAGTTCCTAAACAGCCTATGCAAAGAAAAACAGAGTCTCTCGTCACTACATAAATCGTATGCTGCCATGCGAACAAACAAAGCAGGTGAATCGAAGACAACCCGTTGATCTCGGAAGACCCGCTGTGGCCTAGGCCTCAACTGCAGAACCCAAACTTACCTTTGCAGCATGTCTCAGCTTAAGCTGCTCGCGGTAGACATCCATGAGGCCGCACACAAACTCGCCCCTTGTTATATAGTCAGGATCTGCAGCACAAGGGAAGCGCCTGAGTGTGAGCACTGGGAAGACGAGCTAGTAGTGTTGCATGCGGCGGCCCAAATAAAATCGCGGCGGCCCAGACAGACGGGCAACAAGAGCAGCAGCCCCAGAGGTAACTGCAGGCGGCAGCAGGAGGCTGGACCGGAACAATAAGAAAGCATAAAAGCTTGGGCCTGGTGCCTACTGGCTTTGTCAAAGGAGCGAAAGAAGAGAGTCGCCTCGTCATGCCTCAGAAAGTAGAGAAGGTGTTCCAGGGTCAGGGCATGCTGCTGCTGCTCATTCGACACTACTTCCTGTTGCTGCTGCTGCCGCTCCCCATACACCATGCTGCTTGCTCTGTTGGCGGAAGGGCTTGGGGCATCTTCTCTCCAAGAAGGCGGCTGAATGGTAGATCGTCTTGCAGGCCCTACGCGCTGCTCGGCAGACACAAAAACGCACACAACAAAAACTAAAAGGGGCAAGAAACAGAGAGGTCTCCGAGGCCGTGCTCGCCTTCCGAAGCCGCACTGCAGCAAAAGCAGCAGCACCAAGCACCGCCTACGCAAACTAAGGCAGGCAGATGAATTTCTATTATCTTCTAGGTTGCTCGTCTCACTCCCTGATAGACTTCGGAAACAAACTGTCTTTCCTCCCTGCCAGTGAGTTGATGCTGATCTATATCCCCGTCAGGTGTGCTGCACTCTGCTGTTGCTGGTGCTGCAGGTGTCACTGCATGCGCCTGCGCATGCTCCCCTATAGCAGCAGAGTGTCTTATGCAGTCGGAGGACTCTGCGTCCGAAGACAGAAAGCTGATGCTGCAGTCCCAATCTCCTCTGAGGGGAAAGCTACTGCTGCTCCTGCTGCAGCTGCCACAAGGGTGGCGGGAATTGTTCCGCCGTCTACGGACCTTGCTAGAGCGAGCAGCAAAGTGATTGCGGGAAGCCGCGAAGAGGTTGCTGCAAGGACTTTGCTGCATATCCGCTGCATGCCGCTCCTGCTGCTGCTGCTGCTGCTGCGTTACTCGCACATCTGTCCCCCTAGGAGTGCCTTCGCCATATACCAAGTGTCGGTCCATGGTAGATACCGCGTTGCTGCTAGGCTGCATGCCTTCGGAAGCTGTTTGGTCAGTTGATCGGTTAAGGACTGTCTCTGATGCCTGACCCCAACTGGGAGGGCCTGCACGAGATCCCGCTGGCGGCGTTAGCTGCACACCAGCACTTTCTAGCCTTTCGGGATTGAAGGTGAAGAGACGCGAAGAGGTGGTGCTGCTAGTAGCTTGTTGCTGCTGATCTCTGCCGCTGTTGCTGCTCCACATGGGGTGCCTAGCATCAGGTCGTAAAGGGCCAAGCGGGGTGGAGGCCGAATTGTTTCGGGGAGGAACGCCGGACTCGGGAGAGAACGCGTCAGTTGCTGGCTGATCCTCAGCACCACTGTGAAAGAGAACAGCTGCAGTAGGGAGAGCAAAGTAGTTTGAGCCGCCAGCCCTTTCACTTGCTCGTCCATCTGATGCCCCGATACTCCGCCAGTCCTGTCCTGTCAAGAACCCTCCCTGGCTCTGCTCTTGTTCATGTTGCTCCTGTTGTAGGCGGGCCTGCCGCTGCCGCAACTGCTCCTGCTGCTCCTGCAGCTGCTGCAGCAGCTGCACCTCCGCCCCTCCCTGCAGTTGAGAGGCTATTGAAGCTTCAGATGGGGTAGACCCCTGCGCTCTTCTCTGGGGCTCCGGAGAAAAAGCATATTGCGTCTGTTGTTGGTGCCTCTGCTGGCGCCGTTGCTGCTCCTGCTGTTTGGATTCTAAATGGGAATCCGTACGTTCCTGGCCCCACTGCTGTCCGTCCTGCTGATACGACCCTTCTCCTTCTGCAGCAGCAGAGGTGGCGACGTACACATCCGAGTTGCGCGGGACAGAAGCAGAAGCGGAGAACTGAGGGGTGGGAGGAACCATGTCAGCGAAGGGCTCCCCTGTCTCCGTGCGTCCCCGGCGGGTCTCTGAAGTCCAAGGGAGGCCATCTGACTGCATCTGTGTGTATCTGCCGCTGTCGTATTTGCTGCTTCCGTATCTGCTGCTGTTTCTTCCTCTGTGTCTCCCGTCTGTCCGCCACTCAGGTGCTCCATAAGGCCCCCAGCTCGCCTGCTCCTGCTGGTCTGTCTCCACAGGGCCCGAAATTGTGCTGCCTCCGTAGACCTGGGGAGTTTCGGGAAGTGCCTTTCTTGGGGGGCCTCGCGCCCACGCCACGGGGGATGCTGCCCTCGGACCTTTTACCTCGGAGTTGGCGTGGACAAGGGAGCCTGCTGCCTCGCTCGCTAAAACACTACGGGAGGAGGGAGAGGGCAGTAGCAGCACGGGTCGCTGCTGCTGCTGCTCGACTGCGTTTTTAAGGTCTCCCAAAGCTACGCCCTGGGAATCGCAGGACCCCAGTGCCTCTTGTTGCAACAACTGGTGAAAGTCTAGCAGTTCTTGAAACAGCTGAGCCCCATGAAGCAACACGTCGGAGGCCGAGTGCAGTTGCTGCGCTTCGCCCCGAACTACCACTTGGGCCTTAGCCACGACAAGAAAGCGGAGCATACGGACTGCCTTTGGTGTAGGCACTGCTGCTGCAGTATCCAGGCTGGGGAAGTCACTGATGCGGGAAGAGCTAAACAAGGCTGAGGAAGGCAGGGGGCTCTCCTGGCTGTTTCCTGCTGCAGTTGTGCCTGAAGAGCCCCACTGGGGATAGGATGCGTCTTTTTCGCCATACTGTCTGCCGTTTCTTGGAGAGACAGAAGAGGCCATGGACACATCATTAGTCCGATAGGGAAGCATGCGGGACTGCCGGGAGACCCCCCCGGAAGCCCCCATTTGCTGCATGCCCCCCCTAGGAGAGTCCTCGTACGAGTAGTAAGTGGCGTGCCAAGGCTCGCGCCTTATCAGTCTATTAAGGAACCTCCCTCTGTCGCAACCTGCTGGCTTCTGAATGGAAAGAAAAGCTTCCTGCCTGTGGCCAAGTGGCTCCTGGGGGCAAACCGAGGGTGTGGGTTTTCGGGGTAGGAAGATAGCAGGAAAAGAAAAGTTGCTGCTTTTGCTGCTGCTGCTGCTGCTGCTTCTGTCGCTACTCTTTTCTTCTCCGCCGCAGAGCCCCGCCCTTTTCTCGAGGATCACAGTCGGAGCGCAGTCTACCGATACAGAGTCCGAATGTGCTGGGGGGCTTAGGGGCAAGGAGTAGAGAGACAAGTCGCAGTCGCTGCAGTAACTGTCTCCGTTTCTGCACTGGGCGTCCCTTTCAAGCCCTACGCGGCCGGACGGCGAAGCGTTATAGCTAAAGCTGCTCCAGCTGTCGCTACCGCCGCTGCTGATGCTGTTGTTGCAATTGCCTCCCGACCCAAAGCGCGGAGCAGTCGGGTACCGGTCAGAGCTGGCAATCCCTTGACTACAAGGGCAAGTGGGTTGCTTCGCCTGACACGGAATTGGGTTGGGGCATGCACAGCTACTGCTGATGCTGCTGCTGCTGCTGCTGCACTCTGAGAGAAGTGGAGAGAAGGAGGCGGAGGCCCGAACAGCGCTGTGTTCTCCGGACACTTGCCATGCCAGTGTCCCTCTATCCGTGGGCTGCGCTGTGTCTTGTGGGGGTTGAGGCCTTGACTGTATTCTTTGCTGCTGCTTCTCTGCACCTGCAAGAGCTAGAGGGACTTCGAAAGTTATCCTGCGGGTCTTATCCTTTTCAGTCAGAGCCTCGTGCTCCTGTTTCCAGTGCTGCAATAACTTGCTGTGCAGTCTGCTAGAGCTGAAGGCGAAGGAATTTCTTCCTTGCTGTTGGGTTCCCCCCCACTTACGTCCCTTCTTGCCTTTTCCCTCTCCTGGCATTTGTAAGATAACTAGTGGCTGCTGCTGCTGCTGCTGGCGAGGACTGCTGCCCGTGTTTTGCATCATAACAACAGGCGCATTCTGCACCAACGCTGCAGTGGGGGAGATGGCCGCCAGGGGGGCAGAACCCCCTCCATCTGCAAACGAGAGAGGAAGGACTATTTGCTGCTGCTGCCCTGCTCCTGTAGGTGAGGTCAGGGTGTCTGTTGTGTCTCTGCTTTCTCCTGCTGGAGCCGTTGAGTCGGCCAGCAGCTCGGGCCAGTTGTCAAAGCTGAAGGCAGCAAAGGGAGGGGGGGGAAAAAGAGCTGCTGAGGGATGCAACTTCTTGGCTTCTTTTATTTCCTCCTTGCTGCTTAGGCTCCCTTTGCCAGGCACAGAGAGGGCAGCCCCTCCCCCAGAAAGCACGTTCAGCCGGCGAAAAGCGCAGAGCCGGAGACAAGTTGAGGAAATTTGGGACGCTCGGGAAGACACCAAACTCAAGCGCAGCCATCCTACCACAAAGTGCCTTAGGGTCGCCTGCATTTCAAAACAATTGCTGAGATGTTTAGAAACTAGTCTGTGTGTCATGGTTGGGAGTTTAAAGCTAGGGTGTTCCGTTTATGGGGCAGCTGCTCGAACGAGAGAAGGGACTTGGCGAGACTCGAGCTTCAAATTTAGGTTTAAGGGTTTGGCTTGCCTCGGCAGCAAAGATACTAAGCAGCTGGAGTAGGAAGCTGACCCAATTAGCGGCAGCCTGCTCGCCGTTCGAGAGGACGCCAGAGTATTTGTTACTGAAGAGACCATGACAGAGGGCCCAAGAGCTTACGCAGCCTATCAGTAAAGTCAGGCCTGGATGCACTGCCAGCAAGAGGAAAAACCCACACACAAAGAAAGATTTTGTAGACAAACCGAATGATACCTGTG
Organism: Eimeria falciformis; assembly: GCA_002271815.1. Lineage (NCBI taxonomy): Eukaryota > Apicomplexa > Conoidasida > Eucoccidiorida > Eimeriidae > Eimeria > Eimeria falciformis. The sequence goes on from NPHX01000478.1 coordinate 77,737, forward strand.
AATACGCACGGGTATATACCTGGATGTGCTGTAGTGCACATACAGATATGTATACAGACAAAAGCTTATATGTATACATCCACATGTTTCTGCATACATAATACACCTATACGCATATGTACATATACATACATATACTTGTATCTATAATATACCTATACACATATGTACATATATATAGATATACATAAGTATAGATAAATATATAGAATACATACATAATATACATACAGATATATGTATATATGTATACAAATGAATGTACACCTAATATGCGTAGTTATATTGATATATATATATATATATATATATATATATATATATATATATGCAACGTACATTATGTAGATAGTGTATGTATATTATATATCTCTCTTTACGTAGTTACGTGTATGTATATAAGCATACTATAAGTGAGTTATGTATGAATTTGTATGTATATATATAGACAGAGAAAAAAAAAGAGACAAAGACAGATCAACCCAGATCTCGTAAGAACAGGCAGGTATAGTCAGGGTGAGTGTTCGTGGTCGTCCTGCTCACAGGCTTTTCTCCAAACTGAAAGAGGCGGGCTATACGCAGGGTCTTTTCTTTCCTTTGCTTTTGTAATAGAGGAGGCAATTTCCCCGACACACCAAGGGACCACAAGGACGCAAAGACAGAAGCAAGCAAAGGCAATCCATCGCATTTGCCAGCCGCCTTGTTCTCCTCCGCCAAAGGCCAGCTGCCACACCAGCCAGCCCAGCGCCATTAGCAAAGCCAGCGCCCTGCGAAAAAAACATTTCAAATGGGGGAGTGCAGTGCCAGTGGCGAGCAGGGATGCATAGAAACCTGTGAGATTTTCATTCAGATCTCACGAAGACGCACCAGATAGCCACCGTAGTGCTTTTTACAGCCAGTCGCAAAGCCCGCTTTTTCTTGGCCTCTTTGAGTGACTCAGCCAAACTCTCCGTGACAAGACGCCCGCCAAACATGCGCAGCAAGGCCTGTGGGTCAGCGATTGGTTTGCGGCAGTCGCACAGTTCCTCTGTGGCAGTTGCACACACCAATAAAAACCATCAAAGTAGATTGCAGTAAACAGTCACTGCTTTCTTATGTTTCAGATGCTTCGCTGTAGAGTCTCCTCCTGCCCTTTTGCATTCGGTTGTACGACCACCCCATCATAAAAACGTTTTTCTCACCGTCTTGCAAAGCCCAAGCAATCTCTCCCCCAGTTTTTGTTTCTCCCAGCCTTTTGGCCGAGCTGCTTGCCGCTGCCTCAGCAGTCGCAGCGGATTCTTGGAGGCGAAGGAGGGTCGTCGAGTCAGGTGAAGGTTCTGCAAACATGACTTGCAGCCTGGCGTTGGCCCCCCCCAAGCCAGCCTTGGCCTGGCTATCCACAGAAGAGACAGCAGCACGGGCACCCGCAAGGACAGAGTCGGCTGCAGCAAGAGTTGCAAGCGTATGCTCCTGCAAGTAGCGTCGCTGCTCGTTGACACTGCGCTGCTGTTGCATCAAACTGGCGTGATGTAGCTCCACTTGCTGTTGCTGCAGACGAGCGGCTGCTTCAATAGCTTCTGTCAGTTGCTGCTGCTGCCGTTCCTGCTGCTGCTGCAGCTGCTCGCGATGCTGCGATATGAGCTCCTCCTGCCGGTCTAGTTGCTGCTGCCGCACTTGTATGGCACTGCTGTAGTTTCGCTGCTGCTGCTGCTGCTCGTTCAACTGCTGCGATATTGCGTACACTTGGTCAGCAATGCTGTCCAGTGCAACAGCAGCAGCAGCAGCAGCAGCAGCACTGTCATTCGGCCTGCTGGTACGGCGAAGAGACAGCTGAGATTGTATCTGTCCCTCTGGTGTCTCACCAAGATGCACCAAAGGGTCTTGATTCTCAGGGAAAGTGGGTTCGTTCCAGGCTTCCTCTCCAAGGCCTGCTGGCTGCCTTACGGTTGATCTTGCTGCTTGTTGCCACTGGCTCTGCCGGAGGGATTGCTGCTGGCCACTTTGCTTGACCTCCTCCTCTGCTGCCCGTATGTACAGCTGCTGCGTCAAAGACGACGGCTCTTCTACCTGCTGCTGGGCAGGCCAGGCCTGCCCTCTATATCCCACCATGTCTGGATCTACGTCGTCTGCTGCTATCTGTGCCTGCTGTGTCTCTTCTACTGTCTCCTCCCCCGCCAGTCTGTTCAGCAGTGAAGCCTTCTCTTGCTGCAGCCGCTGCCGTTGCAGCAGATGCTGCTCTTGCTGCTGAATCCGTTGCTGCTGCCGCACCAACGCCAGCTCCATGCGCTGCAATTCCTCTGCTTCCCTGACCTGTCGCAGCTGCTCTTGCAGCTCCTCAACGCGTCCTTCGTGCTGCTGCTGCCTTCGTTCCTGTTGCTGCTGCAGCTGTTGTTGCAATAGCTGCTGCTGTAGCTGCTCTTGCTGCTCCAATTGTTGCAGCTGCAGCTGTTGTTGCTGCTGCAGAGATAGTGCTGGGCCTCGAGCACTGGAAGCGGCTAAGCGCTGCATCAGGCCCTGCCCTTGCTGTCGCTGCTGTTGAAATGCAGCTTTCTGCTGCAGGGTTGCTGCTGCAGGTGCTGCCAGCAGTCTCTGCTGCTGTTGTTGGCTTGGCTGCGTCGGCGCACCGATAAGGTAGGGACGCGAAGAGCGGCGGGGGGGGCGGCCTATTGATGGTTTTAATTTCTGCTGCTGCTGCTGCTGCAGCTGCTGTAGTGTCTGCTGCTGCAGCTGCGTCGACTGTATGTCAGCGAGTGTTGTGTTCATTAGGGCGTGTAGGCCCACAGCTAACTTGGCTGCTTCTTCGGCATCAGCAGCTGCTGCTTCCGCTCTCTTCTCTTGAGCAGCTAACTCAGACCCTTTCTGTGCTTCTGCACTGGCTGCTGCGCTGCGGGCACCCGCTGCAGCACTGGCAGCAACAATGGCCTCCAGCTCTGCAGCAGCAGCAGCAGCAGCAGCAGCAGCATTCTGAGCTTTTTCCGCATCCTGCTGCGCCTGCTGCGCAGCCAGCTCGCCCTCCTCAAGCTCCGCTGCGGCAGTAGCTGCTGCGGCTGCCGCTGCAGATGCCTCAGCCTCCGACTCCTGAGCAGCTAGCATCGCTGCTGCTGTATGTATGCTGGCTGTCCCCAGTGGCGTCTCAGCCACTGTCTGTTGCAGGATTGGCGGCTGCTCTGTCTGCTGCAGTAGCTGTTGCTGCACCTGCTGTTGCTGCAGCAGCTGCTGCTGATCAGCTATCTGCCGCTGGCGTGACTGCAGTTGGCTTTGCTGCTGCTGCAGCTGCTGCAGCAAAAGCGCCTGCTGCTGTTGCTGGTCGTAATGCATTTGCTGCTCTTGGAGTCTCTGAAGCAAGAGCTGGTGCTCCTCCTCTTGCTGGCGCAGCAGCTCCTGCTGCTCGAGAAGCTGCTTCTGCAGTTCGTGCTGCTGCTGCAAAAGCAGCTGCTGCTCCACCTGCTGCTGCTCCGCGTTAGAATATTGCTGCAGGTCGGAATCTAGAAGCGGCAAGGAAGTTCCCTGCGAAAGCATCTGCTGCTGCTGCTGCTGCAGCTGCTGAAATCGGGAAGACGCTGTAGCCAGATTTTGGCTGCCTTGTCGCCTGTAGACTCTTTGAGTGACTCCTGCAGCGGGAGCAGTAGGAACGAGTGCCGAGTTTGCTGACTTATTTAAAAATTGAGGAACCCCCAAAGAGGCTCCCAAAGCGGTCGCTTCAGAGGCTCCCGCAAAAGCTTGTAAATTGTGCGGCGCTGACAGGGATGGCAGAGCGGGAGCTGTTGCAGCAGCAGACGGGAAGCCAACATCCGAGGGGAGCTCTTCTAGGGCTTCTTCAGGGTATTGCTTTACTTGGGCCCTTGAGGGCCTTTCCAGCAGCAACGAGGGGCCCTCGCTGCAAGGCGTAGAAAACGCAAGTTCGCCTGTGAGAGGAGTTTCCAAGTCGACGTCGTCGGCAATGGAGTAAACCTCTGGAGGGGCTGAGGCCCCTGCTGCTAGGCCTGCTGCTGCAGGACTTGCTGCAGCAGATCCCACGGTTCCGGATCCGTCGTAGAAGAAGGCGCTGGGATCCGTCAACGTCGAAAGCTGCTGCTGCTGCTGCTGCTGCTGCATGTACACTGGCCCTCTTGTGGCACTCATGCCCTCTAGTTGCGTCCTCGGTCTGTCAGGCTGGGAGGGGCCCCTAGACAGGACGGGGGCCCCTGCAGAATTGACGAAGGGGCCCCTCCTGGTGCTTAGGGCCTCGAGAGGAAGCTGTAAAGGGGCAGTCCTACCACTGGCAGATGCAGAGATGCCTCCCACTTGGTACTCTTGCGACGCAGCCTCTTGCTCGTGCAAACCCCAAGCAGCAGTGGGGGTGTCTCTCCCCAGCATGGCACTTGTTGCCGCTTCATCAATCCCGTTAAAAGCCGGGCCTCTCCCCAGCTGTGTAGAGATGGGGTTCCCTGTAGGGCTGAAAGGGGGCCCTATGCTTGCAGCTCCCAAGCCCGATGCTGCATCGCCGGTGCTTGGGAGGCTGAAATACTTTTCACCTCCGAGCTCCATGTGCCACTATTGCTGCTTCTGTTGCTGCTGCTTCTCGTGTTGCTCTTGTTTATCTTGCGAAACCCCTTTGGATTCGCGTGTATGTACACCTGGCCTGCCGCTGTTGGGTCAGGGCTGGTGAAGTCGGTAACACAAAAACCACCTCGAAAGACTTGCGCTGCTCCTTCCTCTCCTACTGTTAACAGCACAGAGGCATGCTCGTCTTGCAGTTTAACGCCGCATGCGGGCCATCAAAAGACCCAAGAGGAGCCCCGTGGGGGCCCCCCTATGTTTGAACACACCAGAGCTTCAGCTGCCGAAACTGCCGATGGTGTTTATGAAGAGAAAGAGGGAGCACAAAGAGAGAGACTGCGCCACGCCTCTGCGGAACGTCCGATATTCTCCTCATGCGGCAGGTGAGAAACAATAGGAATTACAAATTGTCTAAACATAAAATGCCAGGATAATTCTTTCCTGGTCGCAAAGAAAGACAGAAATAGGGACACAGAGAAAGGCTCTCAAATGTGCTCTAGACCGATGAGCACAGCTGAGATTCCTGTCTGTCCAGATGTCCCTACAACCTAAAAGCCAATTTTAGCATTAAATTAGCATTTTGTTTTGAAAAGTCAACAAGAATATGGGAAGGTCAAGTGCAAGAAGTGCCGCTTAAGCATCGCAGACTCGTGAGGGCCCGAGCGTCTCGTGCTCCTCCAGCTATGGCGACGAGCACAACGGCTGGGGCAGCAGTGCCCAGAGCGACGGTGTTAAGTCCAAACGACAAGCGAAATAAATGTTAATTTGTAAATATGCATTTGAAATCACGAAAAAGGAGGAGAATGTAAGTGCGTGGGGCTGGTACCGTGGGCTACTGCGCTGAAATGCCTACTAGGCCTAACTCGAGTATTGCAGGTTCCCCTCCCAGCGGATCGTCTGAGGATTAAAGATGACGTTCTCTGACAGTTTTTGTTTTTGAAAACATTATAAGAATGCTAACTTTGTGGAATTTCCGCTTCTTTCGGTGCCTTCGCCCTCACGCGTGCAAACAGATCTGCCAACAAACGTAGCGGCCGTATTTGTATCTCTGCGTAGAGGCCAAAACTGTAAACACAAGCAAAATAAGTCCATGTCACTTAAAAGGAGTCTTCTTTTTCCGACTTTTCTCTTTGAGGCCATGACAGGCTCCGCGCAGTCTAACGGGCATGGATGGATCCTAGCACACAAGAGCTGGGCTCCTGCTCCTCACATATATAAGCTTAAGCATTCCACTCATATATAACTTAGTGTATTAATTACGGCAATTATGAACCACTTTAAGTAGACAAACGTTGCCTTACCGAACACACGCATTCACATGCTCCAGTGGAAGGAAAGAGCACTTTCAAAACACAAAGGGACATTGTAAACACCAACGGGGAGTGTCTGTACAGCCTGGACCATTGGTTTATCTGAGGTTTCGGGTTTTAGGGTTCTAAACCCTAAAACCCAAACTCCTTAGTGTAAAGAACGAAGAGCCCTCCATGGGCCTCGGGCACTCGAAAGCAACCGAGACATGGCAGAAGCAATAAGAGGGAGAAAGACAGAGCCAGAGAAGAACGCCGAGACAGCCTATTTGTGCTTATTCCATCGCAGCCTTAGAGTGTCGTGTCTCTCCGCCTCTGAAATAAGATGTCAACTGTTCACACCAAAAAAAGAATCATTATTGTCTATTCCTCTGCTCTGTGGTGCAAGGAAACGGAAAGTCACTCGGAGACAGTCTCTCAGCCCCCCTCTCGGACGTAGCGTCGCGGCAGCAACAGCACATCTACCCGAAACCCCCTAACAACACAGTCGATAAGGAGCAGTCGTTGCTGGCCAGATCCCGCCACCACAAGGGCCCCCTGCCCGACATGGCCGAACGCAAAAGATACCTTTTTCTTTGTGTTCCGGAGGGTCCCTGTCCCCTGAGGGTCTGTAGCTGCTGGGGCAGATGCAACAGCAGAGGAGACAGTGCTGCTGTTCGGTGCAGCTGGCCTGTGCAGCAGAGGCTTGCAATTCGCATTGAGCTGCAACGGGGGAGGTACCGAAAACCCCCCGAGAAAGGCCTCATGCTCATCTCTCTGCTCTTCTGCTTCCACTCCTTCTCCATCACCCTCGGCTGAGCCTGCGGAGGAGACACACAAAGCGAAGCTCGCAAAGCACCAGGCAATTCATGCCTCATATAACAACAGCCCGTATACATCTCTGCGTATGCCGCCCGTGATAGAAGAGGAGAAAGACGCAACAATTGAGGCGCGTGCTTTCATGCGTCCCCCTTATCCACAAGATAGACAAATCCTAAAGGATGGCTTAGTGAGGCGCAAACTTTAAAATTCTTGCGAGACACGTATATACAGAGGTGTAAGGATGGCTGTGTCTGTTCTTACCTAGTCTACTGTCGCCTTTTTGCCCGTGTTTATTTGTCACCTGTCTCCTCTTTGCCGCCTCAGCAGCTCCCCTAGTAATTTCGCAAAGGCGAGACAGGTCTCTCCACTCCAAGGGGCCAACCACCCCCAGAAGCTCGGTAGCACAGACTGTCTCCTCCTCTTGTGCCTCGTCTGTTTGCTGGGCGCTGCGCCTTGTTAGCTCTAGCAGCGGCAAGGCCCCTTGGTCTTGTTTGGAGAGAAGGTACAGCTGCAGCGGCTGCTGCTGCTGCATAGCATGCTGCTGCTGCTGCTGCTGCAACAACAGCTCAATGTGGGGGAGAAAGAGACCAGTGGTAACCGTGTCTCGAAAGATTTTGGCCTTGCGAAGACAAGGCCAGGTCTCTGCAGCATAGCCGAAGTGTCTCCCGAGTGCGTCAACACACGAAGCAAGTAGAGACTCCTTCCATGCAAACAAAAGGCATAGGCGCGGCCCGAGGGTCTCTGCTGCAGTAGCAGCAGCCTCTGCATCATGCAGAGAGTAACACCCGCCAGCTGCTCCTCTTGCTGCTGCGGAGGGCGGCTGCGGCTCTGCGAAGCCTAAGCTATCAAGGCCTAACATATCGAGTGACAACTCCCTAAAAGAAACAGGCAGACGGCGAGAAGACGCTAAACCCGTAAACCTCAACCAACAACAGATTCTACTGCTACAAAGCCTGAGAAGTAAAAGCTCTAGCGTTTCGGGGTTAATGGTCGGCGCCTCACCAATCGCGAAAGTGCCAATCTCTGAAGGCCATCGCCAACGAGAGGATCTGCGCAGCGCGCATCTCGTGTAGCTGCCCTTCCAGCAAGTACCATATCTGTACAGAAAACAAATAATTGCCATGCATGCCACCTTCTCCATGAATTATGCAGCAGCAGCAAGACTCAACTAGCCAGGCTAGCAGGACAAGAACAGCAGCAGCAGCAGCATCAGCAGCAGAACAATCACACAGCTGCAGAAGGCACCTGGTAGAGAAGGTGCATTGAAGTGGGAGTCCAGAACGAAAGACTGTCAATTGCGGCGGCAAGAGCTGTCAGTTGTTGCGCCTCCAGCCCCTGCAGCACTTCACGGCACTTGGCGACGCCGAAAGGGCAAGGGGGAAGCTGCAAAAGCAAGCAGACACCTAGGCCCTAAACCCTGACCCCTAAACCGTAAACCCTAAACCATCAGCCTCAAACCCATTACCGCAGCCACTGTACTCTATCTGCTGCTGATGAAAGAGGGCAGCATAAGCATACACTGCAAATGTGGCTGTGACTGCATGCCACAAAAACCTTAAACCTTAAACCCTAAATTCTAGCGCTAAATCCAGAGCTCACAGCAGGAAAGCAAAACGGCGACGGTGCGGGAGCCAAGTCGTCTGCGAGCATCGGAATTTGCGTGCAAACCCAACCCATGGACCCCAAGGGCTGTAAGCATTCCCCACTGGATATGTCTTACGATAAAAGACGATAAAAAGGGTAAGGCACTAGCGCTAGTTGCATTGCGTTGAGGTGTTAACTCACGAAACAGTTGGTTGAGACATTGGGGAGGCCACAGTTGTGCTTGCGCTGTCGCCTGCTGCTCCCAGGGCACCTTGTGTGGTGCAATATATGGAACACCAGACTGCTGGTACTCCTGCTGCTGCTGCTGCTGCGTTAGGCTGCTGCAGGCCATCGACTGTCCCGTTAAGACCCAAAGAAGATATGAAATGGTGGGGGCGTCTCTGATCCGCATCTGCTCTAGGCCACACAGCAAGTGCAGCGCCTGCTGAGGGGTCGGTAGCTGCGGCAGGGCCCGCACGGCGGCCATAAGGCGAGGGACAGCCCACCCTGTAGCAGCAGCAGGAAGAGCAGCAGCAAGCGCAGCGGCAAGAAAACCAGCATATCTCATCAGCGGCCAGAAACCAAAAACCAACACCAGAGGAAACAGCAGAAATCCCTCGGTGTCAGTCAGCAGCAATAAGTGGTGCAGCAAGCAGCAAACCGCTCTGTCAGCGGCCACAGCAGAAAGTGAAGCAAAAGCAGCAGCAGCAGCAGCAGCAGCAGAAGGGCCTCACGGAGGAAGGCACGGAGGGGAGCATCCCCCTCCTGGATGCGGGAAAATTGTGCGCAGCAGAGGAGCAACTGAGAGACGCCCATAGGGTTCATCGCCTTAGGAAAGAAGAGGTAAATCTGGGCGGCAAGGCACAGCAAACTGCGTCGTTAGAAAGTAAAGGGCCGAGAGTATTGAGCAACAGACAAAGCTACTAGACGGAGAAACTGAACGTTGTTTCCTGTGTGTGCAGATAAAGAAACACATACAAACCTAACCTCGATACATATACATACCATATATACACCAAATACACACTACATATTACATACAAATACACACACAAATACACACATACAAATACACACATACAAATACACACACACCAATACACACACGCCAATACACACACACCAATACATACATAAAAATACACATACACTCATAAGCATACAAATGCAATCCATGAGCTCTCACCTTTGCTATCGTCTGAAGCAGTGGCAAGTGCAAATACCCCAACCGCCCCATGACGCTTGCCTGCAAGCCGCCGAAACAGAAACCCTGTGTATAGACATGCTGCAAAGCCGCGAATAAAGGCAACAGCAGCAGCAACACCAGCAGCAAAAGCAGTAACAGCAGCAGCAGTCTAGCCGAAAATTTTGGGGGTCAAGGCTTTCATGGAGGAGCAGCACCGGAGAAGCCTTGGCGTTTGGTGTTTAAGGGCGGAGTGTATATGTGGCCGTTGGTCTGTGGGGTGCGTCTCTCGCACTCCAGTAGCGTGCATATAGGAAAGGCTAGCTAAGGCTGCTCTATCCAATTTGTGCCTTACTGAGAGAGTGAGTGACTGCAGCAGCGCATTCTGCAGCGAGGACGGTTGCAGCTCCACCTGTTGCTTCTGCTGCTGTTGCTGCTGCTGCTGTTGCTGTTGTTGTTGGTGACTGTACAGCATTTGCTTGTGCATGAGGCTCTGCTCCTGCTGCTGCATCTGTGCGTACAGTCGAGAGGCAGCTCTAGAGAACTTGTCTCCGAAGGCCAACAGCAAGCGCTCGTCGCAATGCCTTAGGCGGTAAAACCCCAGCAGAATTTGCCCACAGGGGAAGTGCGAGAGAGAGACGTGGGACCGACGCAGCACGGAAGCCGACAGGGACTGCAGTAAAGCAAACCGCATGCAGCTGCGCAACGAACTCAGCAGCAGCAGCAGCAAGGTTGTGACGACGCCTCATGCACCTCTTTCAACAACGGGAGCTGGAATTGCAGTAGCAAAAGGGCACCAGCGCAACAGCAGGCATACAGATGCAACAATAGAGGAAGCAGCACAGCAGCAGACAAGAGGCACGGGAGGGAGACGGGCTACCCAGACGCTTACCTGCAACATGGCTCGCTGTAGGAAAGGCTCCGTCGCCTTCGCCTGCAGCTTCCCTAGTGCTTGAATTAGGGAGGTGAGGAGCGCGTCAGGCAGCAAGTCCAGAGTAGATGTGTCCAAACACTTGCTTGCTGCTTCTGCTGCTCTTCCCGCTGCTGCTGCGTCTGCTGCTGCAGAAGGCCTCGTTGCAGAAGCCGAGGGAAGAACCACTGCCAGGAGATCAACTAGCCGCTGGTTGTAACAGTCGAAGCGCGCCTCTAGCAGCAGCAACGCATGCAAGTTGTGCAGCAGCTGCAGCCCGCCGTCTGCTGCAACAGCAGCAGCAGCAGCAGTCACAACACGCGACGATTCCTCTCCCCACGCCTCGTCTGCTGCTGCACGCGCCCAAGCAGCAAGCTCTGCTGCTACTGCTGCTGTTGCTGTCGCTTGTGCAGCAGCAGGAGCGGGAGCTTCCTCAGCAGCCGAAGGTCCTCTTGTTGGCAGGCCTGCTTTCCTGCTACTGTCAACGCTGCATGCGGGTGTATTTTCCATAGCAGCAGATTCTTCAGCAGAAGCCGCAGCTGTTGCTGCTGCTGCTTGCTCAGCCAGGGCAGCAGCCTGAGGCAAGGCAAAGAAAACAGCCCTCGAGGTAAGGTGTTGGACGAGACAGACGGAGACGCCGCTAAGACTCAACGCTGTTTTTGTTGCCCTCCCCACTTCTTCTTCTGTCATGCTCGGGGCCCGCCATGTCAGTGCATCCAGGATACAGCCGCGGAGTGACGAAACATTCCAAAAAGCTGCTGCTGCTGCTGCTGCTGCAGGTGCATGCAGTGAGGCCTCGGCTGCAGGCTGAAAAGCAGAATTGCTTTGCCCAGCCTCTGCCTCTACCTCCCCTTCTGCCGTCGCGAGCTGCTGCTCTTCCTCCTGCTGCTCTTGCTTTTCCTGCTGCTTATGCCGAGGATGCCCCACTTCTGGATGTGCTTTGCTGTATTGCTGGAGAGCATGCAGCAAATGTAGCAGCTCTCCGTTGCTGACTGCTGTCTCAGCAGCAGTTGCTGCTGCCTCCGCGAGTAGCCTCCGCCTCAACAAGACACTTTCTGCATCGTTCGCTGCTGCTGCTGCCGCTGCGCTTGCTGTTGTTGCTGTGCCCCGTCCCCTCAAGCGCGTGGCAACCCAAGCAGCTCCATACTCGGGGCTGCCGCCTCGCAGAGCCTTCCTAAGGTGCCGTGCAGGTCTGCAGCACGCAAAGTCGTGTCTCCGCTTGTCAAGTCTGTTAACAGCTTTGCTGCTAGCACTGCTTCTTCTCTTGGGGCTGCTGCTGCTGCCGCTGCGGCATGTATTCAGTAGAGATAGCCTAAAAACGTGTGACAGGTGGGATGTAGCAAGACACCCCAGCTCGTGCCGCCACCACCGAGGCAGTAGCGGCAGCATCAGTGCTGCTGCGCCGCTGGTTTCCTCTAAAGAAAAGTGTGTTGGAATTATATCTGCTAGCAAAGAGGTGCGTTTAGAGTAAGAATCGTTGTCCTCTTCTGTTGTTTCTGCTGCGGCTTCTGCTGCTGCTGCTTCTGCTGCTGCTGCTGCCGCTACAGAATCTGATGTTGCTGAAGCTGAAGCGGGTGCTGCTGTTACTGCAGCAGCCGCAGCAGATGCCTCCCTTTGAGAAATCCGGTACTCTTGCAACGTCTCTTCAGAGACAAGAGAGCCAGGCGAGACACGAGAGACAGCAGAAAGCGAAGAAACAGAAAGGCCAAGGCAAGCAGCAGCGTGCCGCCTTGCTTCTTGTCTCAGGCAAAAGAAGACTCCCCCCCAAAATACAACCTGCTGGCCTGTAGGGCAGCAGCTGCTGCAGCGGCAGCTGCTGCTGCTGCTGCTGCCCCGCAGCAGAGCTATAACTGCAGCACGCAAAGCAACAGCAGGGTGTGCTGCTTTCTCCGATATTTGCTGCAGCAGCCGCAACTCTGGTGCTGATGGTGCTGCTGGGTGAAGCTCCTGTCGGCGGCCCATCCTGCTGTCTCTCTTAGGCAGCGAGCCGCTGCTGCTGTTGCCATTGCTGCCAGCAGCAGCAGCACGTGCGGCTGGTACTGCTGCGCCCTGATGCAGAGAGGCAATACGCTGTGAAAAAGTCACTTCAGCAAGGAGCAAATCCTGCAGCAAAAACCGGAGGTGTTGTGTCTCCTGCTGTCTTTTTAAGGTGTCTATACACCTCAACATACATTGCCACACGAGTTGCCGCTGCAGCCAACGGCGGATACAACGCAGATCTGTTGCTGCTGCTGCAGGCGTGGCAGGTGCTGCTGCAGCGACACCCAAAGAGCCTGCTAGCTGCAGCTTTTGCTGCACACTGGCCTGTAGCTGTGGTGGCTGAGCAGAAGCGGCAGCCTTACGAGACTCCTGGTGCAGCAAAGAGACAGCCCTCACGAGATGCGGGAGGAGCAGTGCAGCAAAGCGCACAAGACGCGAGTCCTCGCAGGTGGCCTGAAGAGACAGCAGAAGGAGAAGGAGGCACATACAGGCCTAATAGAAGCACACAGAGCAGCGGCAGCAGCAGCAGCAGCCAGGGCAGCAACAGCAGCACAGGGAAGGACATACCTCTACAAAGGCAAGCTGATGCTCATGGGGAGCATTCAGTAGAAGGCGGCAAAGCAGCGCTGGTTTCTCCAGACAAAGAGAGATCAACAAACTCTGAACAGCTTGCTGCTGCTGCTGCTGCTGTTTCTGCGTCTGTCCCTGCTGCTGCAAATAGCGCCGATAGCCCTCCCTAAAAAACCGGCCAACACACAACCTACGAAATCCACAGAGGCGAGGCAAGGGCAGTGCCTCTGCGCTGGCTGCCTCTGCGTTGGCTGTGTCTGGTTTGGGTGCTGCTTCTAACAGAGAAGCACAAGCTGGAATCTGCTGAGGCCGCGCTGCAAGCCTAATACTTTTATTTAGAGCCGGGACAATGCGAGTTGCTGCTACTGCTGCGGCTCTTGCTGCTGCTGCAGACGCCTCCTCTGCAGCAGCAGCAAGAGCGGCAGCACAAGCTGCCTCTGCTGTTGTTGCTGCTGCTGGGTTTGTTGCAGCTCGCGCTCCATCTGAACCATCTCGTATATTTTTACCAGTGCTTTCTTCCCTTGCTGCAGAATGGAATAGCTTAGTTCGCCCTCTTTGTCTGGGCAGACGCCCTTCCCCCAGAGGTGACCCTGAGGGGCTCACGCTCGGTGGTGCTTCTTCCTTCGGAGACAAACCCACAGGTGTGCACAGGGGACCCCCGCATCTTTTCTGAAAGTTTTTTGTCTGCGCAGCCAGCAGACGACCACGCAGCTGCTGGTGCTGGTGCTGCTGCTGGTGCTGCTGCTGCTGCTGTTGCTGCTGAGAAAATCTTCTCCGTTGTTTCTGCCAAAGCAGCAACAGCCGGGAGCACCTGTGCAAGCGCAAATCAAAGGGGTTTCCTATATTCATGTCGAAAGGCAAGGGCCCCCCGGCGGGCCCTATCAATCGGGGGTAGCACGAGAGCCTCATGCCCTGTCCTTTAGGGATTGCTGCATCTGGGAAAGCCCTCTTCAAACCCTCCTCTCTAAACCTTAAAAACTTTTTTTAATGTGTAGTTTGATGGTGTTGGGCGTTCAAAAAAATAATTAAGGGAGGAAGAGCGAGGCCTCCTATTGGGGGCTTGGGAAGGGCCCGAAGGGATTCAGTGGGTTCCTGAAGTATTACATAGTTACTCACCTAGTCCATCTTCAAGCAACTGCCAAGCTTTCGTCTTTATATTATTAAAATATAATTACTATAACATTAATGGGCGAGCAACCCACTGAAAATACGGAGGGGCCTCCACCTACTCCGTCGGCAGCGAACGAATCGCAAGACAGCTCTCATTCTTAAGTGTGGGCTTGTTACGAATTTACCACCAACTTTTGCCGGGAAAAAAGCTTACTATAATCAAGGAGAAAGACGGCAAGCAACTCAAGTCCTAGTCTCTAACCATTATCCATCTCAGTACATAAACTGGTTTGGCTAGTCAGAGATAAAAAGCTTTATGGGAGATGAGGTATGCATGTGCTGCTTCTGCCCAGCAAACAAAACTGTGTCGGCCAGGTTTAAGGGTTTACGGCGATCCCGGCGTCAGCAATGCAGTCGGAGAGGCGCTACCGCATGTGTTTGTAGCTGCTGCTCCCATGACAGTTGCTATTTCTCCTCCAGACGTGTTTTTCTCTTGAATATTCCTTGTATACAAACAGTTAGCAGTGTAAAGACAGGAATACGCTACAGCTACATCAATTGCGTATTGGATTAGCCAGCCATACAGGACATCCGTTATGAGTATCGTGCAACATATGTATTATAAATGGGCTCGTACACTGATCGCTCCAGAAGGGTTATTAAGGTGCGACCCACGCAGGTACGCCTTAAATGGCGTCACAACTCCCCTCATTTTGTTGTTTCTATTCATTGATTTGTTTAGCTTGCCATGGTGCTTCACCTACCCTTGTTGAATAATCTAATTGAAGTATCTTCCTTGGAGAAACTCGCACCTACCTCTTTGCAAGCCTTCCAATCCTCGTGTAAGCAAATACAGATACCTAGCCGAAGTACATGTTAAACAAATACACAAGGTAAATAACAGTTCCATCTACAACAAATGAGTTAAGAAACAATAAACTGGTGTAAACGCGGTCTCCACTGCTCAACGGGTCACAACGGCGCTGGGGGCTCGCTGAATAACCGTAGGCATTCCGTAGGTCCTCACCAACCCGCTGCCGCGGTGGCTGACTAGCACTAGCTTTCTGGAAGATGCGTCTAAAGGGGTTTCCTTGGCCGCGTCGAGGTCGGAGAGAAACCGCCGTAGCTCATTGTTGAGGACTGGCCACCACGTAGGGGCTGTGATGCTTCCGTGCTTCGCCCCAGACAAAAAACAAGAAGTGACGGGCCCCTGCGCCCTGTCGGCGAGAGCAATTGCGTGTTGCGTCGAGGTGAGTGTGTCAGCCGTACCGTGCAAGAGAAGGAGAGGTGTCTTCACTTTATGTATTCTGTCGATGCTGCAGAAAGAGTCTCCTGGCAAAGTCTGCATGGCCATGGGAAGTGTGACTCTATAGACAGAGGCTAGCGCGCTTATCAGCACCAGGCCCTTTACCCCAGGGTTCTTGGCTGCTATGTATGTGGACGGGCCTGTTCCGAGGCTCCTCCCCACTATAATTATATTTGAAGGCAGTACACGCAGGCGTTGAACTAAGTGTTCATAAGCTGCCTCAACGTCTGCGTAGACGTGCGCCTCGCTGGGGCCGCCGCCGGTACTGTAACCATACCCGCTGTACTCATAGCAGCAAACAGAAACGCCCAGAGCAACTAAGAATCCCCGCGCGAATGTCAAAGCACTCCCGAGATCCTCTGCATTGCCGTGGCTGTACAGCAGGGTCACCGGGGACCGCCCCTTGAGGTACACGAACGGAATTGTGGTGTTCTTGGTTGTGCGCAGGTAATCCACAGAATAACCAGATATATCCGTCTTGGAAGGGGGCATATAAACGAGGGGATTTAGTAGGTTGCCCATATTGCCGGAGAAGGAAACCAAACAAAAAAAATTATTTTTATTATAAATATATATTTGTACTTTTAAAGCCGAGAAAGACGAAGTACTCTGCAAAAGCAGATCAACCTGTCATTTCCAGCGGTGGCAAAGCCACCGCAAATGCGATGAGACTGGTGCAGTGGCTTTTCCCTTATGATGTACCCAGATGCTGCGACATAAGAAGAGAAAGGAGAGGGGAAACAAGAGGCGTGGGTGTGGTGCAATCGAAGGGAGTTGCGCTGCCCACAGTGGTTCTGTGTGTCCACTGCGTAATCTCTACAAGCTCGTAGAAACGAAAACCTCAAAACAACAAAAACACAACTAAATCGGTGCAGGAAAAAGAATGACAAGAAATTAAAAGGACAGATGTCCCAGCAGATCAGAGCACCGCAAGCGTGATTGCTTGGGGGGCGGGAAAAGGGGGGCGAGATGTCGGTGGATCGCAAAAAAACAGCACATGAATATCCCAGTGCGGTATTTTTTCATGTTTAAAATGTAAAGCACAAAAAGTATGCTGTCTTTAAAAAGGTGAAACACGGGTATTGCGACGAAAATAGGATCCGCACATCTCCTCACGACCCACAGAGCACGTGTGAGCAGAGCCTTCGGCGACACCCCAAATCCTACCATTAAAATTGTCTGCGTTTCCTTACACAAGGCAAATACAGTTTTATTTTTTCACGGGAATACCAAAGGTTTACTAATGATGGTTTTGAAAGATTACCAGCCCACCAGCAAATTCCTAAGAGCTTATGTATTCTATTATATCCACTTATACTTTTATTGCGCCGCCCGCCTTTTAGACAAACTAATGCTACAACCAAAAAGCCTTAACCAAAAAATTTTAAAGATGTTGGAGAGCTCAAATGAATGCTTACTACAGCGCATCTGAAATCCCGGATGTCACCTTCCAGAGCCCCACGCTTGGGGATGGCTTACAGGGTCTTGACAATCGAAACTGCATCCCGATCCTTTTAGAATCGCCGATAGACCTGAAGAATTGTTCCTGCCTACATTTAAGTTTGAGATTTAAATCTAGGCGAGGGTTCTGACGTAAGATTTGGGTGGGATTCAAGATCTGCTTTACAGAAAAACATGCCACCTCTTCAGGCCACGCCTACAATTAGAGAAACAAACCCAAAGTCCCCAAAATATTTTGCTGTTCTGAAGATAAATCTTTTATTTTAAGCATTTTGATCTATTTAGTCGGATGTAACTGTTCTGTTTCCGCAATTGCAAGCTTTCTTGGGCTTTGGGAGCGAGAGGTCTTCAGTAACGGCCCTACTCGTCCCTCAGCTTGAAGGACGAAACAAAAACTTTAAAAGCGCTCGTCTTCAAAGAAATCTGCTCTTTTCTGGTTTGCCTCTCTGAGTCCATGCCGACCTCAGCACAGTTAAACGGGTAAGCGTTGGGGCCAAGCTGAAGGCTCGCTACATCTTGGATACGCAACGATGATTGTAGTCAAGCACCACATAAACCGGGCAATAAGGTGGCCGTGCATGAACGCATCAGCTATAAGAATACCTTTTGGTATAAGAGCACGTCCACGAGAATAGAACCGGGATTGCCGAGGATCATCCTCCAATAAACACGAATCTAGAATTGCATTCAGTTTGTCGTGTTCGTGAGAAACCCGTAGGGAGGCCCACCTGCCCGCAATGAACACTTCTGCGATCTGCATAAATGCATGCACTCCATGCTAACTTTCTTTGTGATTTCTGCCTCCGCAGCTCCTGTGGGCTCCAAAGTCATTAAATTTTCCCCAGCCTTTTCAGCTTCGGCGAGGAGCTGATCTCAACGATGGACGCTGACAGGCTGTCCATGTGCCTTTCCGAGGATCAAGTTGCGTTTAGCTAGTATGAAAAGAAATGATTTTTACTAGTTTTTTGGTACTTAAAGCGAGAAGGAACAGGACAGCCTGTGAGCCTGAGACTCGCCCATCCTCCACTCCCTGGGATGTGGAGGTGGAGGTGTGAGGTTCAGGGACTAGAGGCACGCAGCGCTGCCAAGTGTAAAGTCCATACATAGCCTTCTGCTTGAAGGCCAAAAGTACTAACACGAAATAATAACTTAAGAATAGTTAGGCCCCAAAGACGTCTGTCCTTATCCGGCTTGCCTCTAGAAGGCCATGTCAACCTCAGCACACCCAAGCGCAAGGCGTATGGCTTGCTTCTTGGGCATTCACACATCCGAACACACAACCTAAGAAGCTGGGTTTTACTGCCACTTGCCCAGATACTCTTAACCGTTCCACTCATAGATAACTTGGGGTATTAACTAAAAACATTTCAAATAATACCAAGCAAACAAATATAGTAATTTTGAACACACGCAATAGTATGCTACAGGTGTAGTACAAAGGTGGGATTGAGCAGAAAAACTAACGAAGCTGTAGAGCACAGTTGGAGAAATATTGAAGACACTTTGGAGCAAAGCAACAGTCCTCTTGTCACACCAAGAAATGTTCCTAACTCAGAAACTCTAGAAGGTCTTCCATTTAGAATCCGGATTCTCACAAAAGTATCCTAAGGCAAGCGGAATCGGGAAGGCCAACAGATTAGCGAAGCTTAAAAGACAAACTGCTTCTAGTTCAGCCAGCCATGAAATAATACATAACAAGCAAAGCACAAAAGTAATGCAGAAAAGAGCGTATGTCAATAAAAACACTTTTTGATGGTGGCCACGTATAGTGGGGCAAAATCCACTTGAACGTTGGCAGTCCCCACAAGGGATCTGTGGGTTCTTTCATTCCGTTTGTTCCATTAATTAATGAATATGTGAAGAGGAAAATACTTAATTGCGCAGTAGGAATCTTTGGGTACTGGCTGTTCCTGCACAGATTTGCTGGTCGGCCCTGCCCCCCTTTCTCTCATCCCCTGGCTCCCCACTCCTTTCTGCGATATTTTTGTCTCTGTTGCTTTTATTTTACACTTTTAAAAACGTGGTGGCATGCAGACTCGCTTCTAGCCTTCCGCTCCCCTGCGTGATCTCGGGCGATTTTCCATGCCCCAGGCGCAGGAGTAGGTGGGCCTTCCCGTTGCCTTCAACTATGAGCTCTACGGGGGGCCTCGCAATGCGCGTGGCTGTTGCCTCGTGGGTTTTTTGTTTGTTTTTTGGGCAATGGGATGCCTGGCTCTGGGGTTCTCTCCTTGTGGCTGCCGCAGCTACGGCAGACCCAGCTGAGCACATCTCGAAAGCTGACTTGCCGATTACCACAAGTGACAAAGATGGAGGAGCTGCGGTGGAAAAGGAGGGCACGCTTGAAGTTCCGGAGTTTTGGGAGCAGCCTTTGAGTGATCCCTCCCCACCCCCCAAGGAGAAGACCAAGGGTGCTTTGCCTCCACGGAAGGAAGAGAAGGGGCCAGAGCCTTCCCCTCCCAAGAATGCAAAAACAGATTTGCTCGCCATGCGTAGGCGAGCCGCCACGTCCAATGGGAAGTTTCAGACTCCAACGGGAAAGAGTGATAGCTGGGAGACAGACACAATGCCAAGGCATAAGGGGGCAGAGGAGATGTTCTTAGGAGGCATGTTGATGGTCCTTGCGGGTATAATGGAATTGTCCAGCGTAAGAAGCCAGGCCTTGATGTTCATGTCGGTCGTGTTTGCACTAGTGGGGCTGCTCTGCGTTTTGTTCGGAATCTTCTACCAAATTTCAAGCCACAGAAGACGCCAGCGATGGATCAAAAATCAAGGGAGTATCCTTGACCAGATTAAGCACTAGCCACAGACAAGCGCCATAGGAACGGCTAGCTAGCTAGTTAGCTAGCTAGCCAAGAAGGGAGAAACACGTAGCGCAAAGGAGGCAGCAGCCTGCCAGGAGGCAATAGCTGTTCAGCTGATACTCAGAGCAAGGAAAGAGAGAATTATTTCTGTGGGTTCTCTCTCCTTGTACAGATGCGGGCACCAGGGCAGTGGCTCCTATGTGAGGCCTCTGCGGCTTGACCTGATCGCTAGGCTCGCAGTGAGGGGGCATTCCCTCAGATTCATATGGGGGGCAGATTGCATATAACTAGCCGGATTCATTGCCTATCCAGCTCATTGCTTTTGCTTCGCATGCTCCTCCTGTCCACGATTACGACGTCTGGCTACCCGGTAGAGGGCAGGCAGCCACCGACAGTTCTTTGGGGTTTTGGCGAGGCGGGAAGCTTTGGGGCCAGAACAGCACGAAGTGCTCGTGAGGTGATTTATGCTGCTTTGAAGGGTCAATGCAGTTTCATTCCACTGATCATGCAGCTCTAGGGGCAGGGCTTAAGGGTTTACAGCGCAACCGAAGAGACGGAGGCGGAGACGGAGCGGGAGGTCTGGAGTTCAGGGTCTACAGGCCTGAGAAACAACACTTAATATTTTGGGGGCAACTGGCTAATAGCGCAGCACCCGAAACGGCCTATATGGACGTTCCGAAAATAACTTTTGTTAGACTTTGAAGCTTAAGACAATAGTGCTAATGACCAGCATCTACGAGCTATATATTACCTTCGTTTGCAATAGAGACTTTATTGTTTTGAGGTTTAGGAAGTAGCTAGGAAAGGGAGATTGGATTTGACTATGAATGCCAGGTCTTTAGGGGTAGTGCCTGCCGTACTAACCATACCTCGGAGAGAAAGAGAACTTAAAACATGTCTAAATAGCTAAGGATGGCCAGTTGCCATAGAGCAGTGTCTTTCTAGTTCTGCCGCCTCCTGATAACACGCCAGCCCCAGTGCAGCTAGAACCCCTGCCTCACGCAGCAAAGGGGGAGGAAAGTGTGAGAAACTTGCCTGCTTCTCCTCACAAAGAAATGCATGTTGCGTCCACTCAGAGATCGCGTAGAGCATTAAATAGGGCAGGTGGAAGCTGGGAGTCAGAGATGAACGTCGTGGTTTTAAATATGCCTGTTAATTTGCAACACACGCAGCGCATTGTGGGGCTGAAAAGCATAGTGCTCTAGAAAATCACCGCTTTCGCTTTTGTACACGACCAATCGAATGGTCATAGTTCGCAATAAAGTAGAATCTCGCTTTCGACAACATTTTGAAGAAAGGAGCTTCCGGCCCACGAATCTATCCATTGATATCCCCCTTGTCATAGCTCAGCTTGAAAGAGATTATTTCCGACCTCTGTGGCCCTTGGTGTCGGGGGAGTGCTGCGCATGCCCCTCCCACCACCGCAGCCTGCTCCGAGCTATAGGTAGTCAGTGCTGCTAAATCCATTGTGTATAATGCGCGTATATAAGTGAAGATAAACGAGTTTCGAAGGTGTTATTGGCTGCATACCAACAACACGCAGTTCAGCATGTTACTAAAAAATTCTCCTGATTGGTAAGGTGTTTTTGTGGCATAGAACGCCGCTGTATTTACCTAAGGCCATCGCCGAGCAAGGGCAATACAAGAGAAAAACCCTGAACTCTAGCAAAAAGGCACAGGCTGTATGGTGCTGATGGGGGAACTGAAGGAACTTCACCTAAATCTTCTCCTTGAACCCCCACCGGGGCAATCAGTTGCCGTTTTAATTCTTTAATTTCAGAATATTGCTGTTTAAGCAGCCATCTCAGATTGGAAGCTATAGAGTCTGATGCAGCTATCTTATCCTGATAGCTTAATATGGCATCTCGCAGTAGACACGCCTAGATCTTCACAGACGGCTCCTTTATGAATTTAATACCGTTTCAAGCTCCTACTTCTCTTCAAACGAAACGTATAATTCCTTCACTGCTAAAAGAGCAAGAAGTAGAATTTCTGCTGTCAGCCTTCGGCCGATATCAACAGGCATAAGCCTTACCTAACACCTCAAGCTGAGCGATGGCAAGGAAAGTGCGCAAAAAAATATCTATGAACCAGAAACCCTCTTTTTTTTTAAGATGGCGACAAATGGCAGGCTCCAATATTTATTCTGTTCTGATCTTATGGGTGCTGAATAAGAAGGTGCTATCCTCTGTTGAGGCTACTTGAGAGGGACAGCTCGCATCCCTACAAGAGTTAAGATAATTAAATTTGTATGTTGCAATGCATGTCATATCGTCAGCGGTGCGCATGGCGCTAACAAATTCAACTTGACTGTAGGGGTTCACAAGACCGTTACGATGCGTCGAAGGGGTTTATATTGTTTCAGCTTTGAGGATGATAAACCGCGTAAAATGGCGACAAGTAAATAATTAACCTGCAGTAAACATTGTAAAATAAGATGAAACAATAGTTTTTAATTTATATGTCTTGCTTTCGAGTAGCTCGGGGAGTTTTGAACCTCTGGGGGTCGTCAATAGCTTGACAGTCTCTTCAAGCCAAACCTCACCATTGGCAGCTGTTGACTCGTTTTTTTTTAGAAAAGCCATGCAGGTGAGAATAATCATTGCCATATTAGATGCCGTTATTACTTTTGTTTTGCAACGAAGTACTTCTAAAGAAGCTGAATCTGCGGCTTGCTGTGCACTCCAGCTTTTGGCGGACTTGTAAGAAGACTCGCAAACAGCCTTACTCTTTGTTGGAAATAATGTGCTTTCCTACAATTTTCTGAGAATTTTGTTTTAATTGTTTTTCAGAATCCATGTGGCTGCGGGTGATTTCCGTTGGGCTCGTGGTGCTGGTCACATCGAAGCACCACGCTTTGGCTGCATTTCCTCACGAGTTAACTTCAACTTACTACTTGGAGGATGCCGAACAACCCACGGGAACTTTAGCTTACGCGGATCCGGTGGATTCATGGCCTTTCGAAACAGAGGAGCGCGATAGGCACGTGAGTCGTCGCAAAGCCGTTGGATATTTTGCACTAGCCTTCATCATCTCGGCAGCTTTACTCGCTTTCGTGAAGTTTAGGAGCCTCGATCAAGAGAAATTTCCCATACTAGCTTCGATGAAGGGGGACAGAGATCGTCCAACAGAGGGCGGATCCGTGAAGCAGCAGGTACGAGCACGTGACAGAGGCATCGCGAAGGCCACTTCCGAAAGTGACCGTTTAATGAGCTTCTTTCTCACAAAAGCCTATAATCAGCTTGAAGCTCTGCAGCTAGCAAAGAAAGATGCCGCTGTTCTGATTCCAGAAGAACGAAAACAGGTTTATAGTGCACGACGGACGCTCCAGGCCCTCATCGATGAAGCTCTTAATGCCTCGCAATTAAAGGAAAACATTAAAAGTGAATATCTGAAATTAAAACAGCAATATCTTAGTTATTTTTCTTCATCGTCTTCTACAGAGGATCTCCTGACAGAAGCCAGTTCAATACGTGAAGTGCTCGATGAACTCCAAAAGGCTTATGCGGACATAAAGAAAAAGCATAAGGCGTGTATTCAGAATCTGTCTTTGCTTGTATGGAGTCCTGATCAGGATGTTCTCCAACTTCGGCTTTGGGCTTCTTTTCATACCGATTTTAGATGTTTGACGGCAAACGCAGCTGCTGCCCTAGCTGCAGCCAGATGCGTCGCATACGGGTGCCCACCTAAATTGCAGATTACACCCCACGATAAAGCAAATTTGAGTGCGCTGATACAATCCAAAAGGGGTATTTTAGATGGCCTCAAAGCTTCTCTTCATAGGTCAGGGCGCACCGAAAACTCTATGGAGCTTCTTTTCATGTCAGCCGACGAGGCAATTACGGAGGCGGAATCCCTCAGCACTCTACTGCAGCGTGTTAATATGGATTTTGAAGCCGTGGTTCTACAAGAAAGTGCAGAAAGCTTGGCAGCGGTTCTTATGGCTACCTACGAGGATGTTGCTCAACATAAGGGGACTGCAGTCTGAGGCTTACAGCACACAACCATTGCCGCAGTCCCTTGCCGTTAATGTTGGACTTGTGCCTCTCTGTCGCCAAACCAACTTACTGTTCTCCTGGCACATCCTTCAGCCCAGTGTTCCCACACAACTGCCCCGACTGACCCTCTCAGCCAACCTACCTACCCGCCAGGTGCATTATAAGCCATCAACAACTGCACTCACAAACAGCCCGGCATTTATACCAGCCCAGCCCGTCCGCGACCAACACGTGCCCAGCCGCCGGCCTGAACCTGGAGACCTCTACCCAACAGCCTCCAACGCACTTTTTAATACAAATCACACTCACCATCTACTGTGTCACGATCCGCCCAGATCGAAGCCACTCGTCAGAACGCTTGGGATACTTTGTTGGTCATCAGAAATCCCAATCGACAAAACTACATCAACATAAATACGATGGGCGCATCTCATTAATCTGCCCAATCCCTCTGCTACTCTTACCCAGCTGCACCCGTCTAACAACGACTAACAAGCCCCGCCATTGTGTTTATTCAACCTGCAACGGCCACGTACCCACTCCAAACATCGTCAGCTTCCTCCTTTCAATCAGGCGAGAAGCCCAGGGAAAGTCCGTGAGCTCGGACCCCTCGAGATATTTGGTTTTGGTTTATTCACCAGGTTTCGAAGGTTTCACATGGGAATAATTGCGGCCACTGAAGAGTCTGTTGAAGGAAAGTAAGATTCGCACAATCACGACAGTGTTTACTAAGGTTTTGCTCTCCCTCTCAGCATGCAGAATCTACGGAGCTTCCCGTGGATCTGAACCCTGCAATCGTTTATAACTTCGAGGAAGTTTTCAAGGGGCCTAGCTGCTTGCAGGCAATCTTTCTCTTTGGTTTGAGCGTGATTCCCATGTGTCGTTTGTGGAATGTTTGTTGCTCCATGCGGTACTTCAATCGTACCATATTTTAAGGAGGCCAGATGTCCGAAGTGTAGCGAAATGCACGGACATCGTTGACCAAGTTTCTGTTTGCTGTCGCCTTTGGTACTTTCGTGTCCTCGACAATTCGCATCAATGAACAAAGAGCATTTGCGAATTACTGTCGAAGTGTATATGCTACCAAAAATGTGAAATATTTTATGTGCCGCTAAGGCTACTTTTTGGTTACATATTCAGCCATAGAACACGTGGCTCAACAAGCCTGCGCGATCGACAATCCTTTTTTGATTAACTCTACCAACTTTCTATATCTACCCTGTGGAAACGTTTCTGCAAAATACTGCATGAATTCCTAAACGGTCTCAAGACGTGCTATTCCCCGTAATGTAGGGCGCTCATTGTGGTAGTGTTTCAGCCATGCATCTCCCTTAGCTTTTAACTTGTTCCGCCGCCAAAGCAAGCGTGCGTTGGAGCAAGCTACCCATGCTGGTTTTAATAAGAAAAGCTTGACTGTTTTTAGGTAATCTTTTATTTCAGCCAGTAATTGCATGACCAGATTTAGTGTGCAGAAGACACTAAGTCGCTGAAAGAAGTTCTGTAGAGGAAACGATTCGTCTTTCTTTGACTAACGCTCTCAAATGGTTTGGACGGCCACAGGGGATTGCCGCAACTTCGAATGTAACAGGCAAAGGCACAGGTTAACCACCTCGTAAAGACCTCTCTGTATTTACTGAGGTGCAGCGAAGGTACTTCACACACTTGACATTACCTGGGTTGTCTTCGCCAGTAGCTGTGTGAAGCCGTTTCGCACATAAGACAATATAAGGTATAGATTATTGCACAAATATAGTTTATGTGCCGTTTAGACAGGCAGACACGTCGGCAGTTGTGTACTATGAACGGCTACAAGCGATCTAAAGTAGTGACTACTGGAGATGTCATTATTACATTAAAGTTCAGTTCGAATAAAGGGGAAAAGTAAAAATTCCTATAAAATAGATGAACAGAAATAGAACTTGTCATCGGGTAACTGGGGGCAATTTACCGCGTTGAGCCTTGCAGCCCTAGAACAGAGAGCCCGTCATGGATGAACTAGCTTTGAAGGTTGCATGCGTCGTAGGTCTAAATATTTTAAAGCCAATGGAATATAAAGTTATTTATTTGTTGTTTCACGTTTTTTTAGCGAAGAAAAAATTGAAGTAATAAAACAAAACTAGCAAACATCGATGACCGAATAGCTTGGCCAGATCTCCCTATGTATGACAACTCCCCTTTCAGGATATGAAACGCATCAAATCGTTTTTCCGCTACGTCTTCGTACTGGAGAGAGGGAAGCCAAACGTAGGCATATGCGCGTTAAGACTACTTTCCCCTTAGAAACCCATACAGTGTACGATTGCAAGCCACTACAGCGTTAATGAGCTTGCTGTCTCAATCCTCCTGCAAATCCCATAGCCTACAACGAGGGGGAAATGCAGGGGAATGTAGCATGCAACGTCTTTCATGCGTTAAATAGCTCTTTCGTGTTGTTATGTCTCGGAAGTCAGCGAGACAAGAACGCCTGTCTTGTACGTGCAGACACTCCAGCTGTCGTTGATGGCCTCCTCTACGGTTTACTTCTTCTACCTCTGGGCGTCCAGTGGAGTGCATCCGTTTCGCCAGGCGTTTAGCCCCAGAAAGTACCTCGTGGAAACCCCAGAGGAAAGTTCTTTGGAGGCCCGGCTGCGAAAGGAGCTCGGAGAAACAACGTGAGCAGAGCTACAACTTCCCCTATTAACGCTGAAACCCATGTTACTGGTTATTTCGTTTTTGTGCTACCCTTGCTGGGACAGCTTTTGTTTCGTATCTCCCGAAGTAACTATACTGCTGGGATGCTACGTAGATATATATATATATATATATATATATATA
>NPHX01000478.1:104237-152767 GCA_002271815.1 Eimeria falciformis
ATATAAATGTAGGTATAAATGTAGATATAAATATACATATGTGCATGTATATCTTTTTGGATTGCAGGCTGAAGGAGTGGAGACGTCTCGGATTTATCCCCGATGAGGCGTTGCTTGCTGACAAGAGAAAAGAGAGTCCAAAAGCACCAGTGCAAAATGCAGAGGCAGATGGCCCCTAGGCTGGTGCAACTGCCCTTGCCTGCCATTTGAGGGACTGCTTGCTCCAGGAACCTTTTGGATACCCGCATATTGTTTAAATGAAGTTTATTCGCAAAGCAGCGACAGACGCACCACTGAAAGCAAGCATGCGTCATCCCACTCTGTCCGCCCAATGTACGTCCTACCAGCAGTGTTTCAAAAAGAAAGTTTCGTCACTCTAGAGTGCGTTTACTGGGAAATAAAGTAGAATAACTAAACCAGCATTCACAGTCTTCAGTGACGTTCTCGCCAAAAGGCTCATCGTGGCCTTTGCCTCTGTTGGTGTAATGATCTGTACACTTTAGACAGACTGAGAGCTCATGGGGCAATCGTGCAACCGCGGAAAGCATCAAAAAAACTGTTGCTGGATCTAGTTAGCTAGCTAGCTAGCTCCCACTAGCTAGATCGTCGATATAATAGTGTACGGCTGAACTGCATCAGCACTCACTAGCATCTGTCTGCCTCCTGTTTCAACCTAAGAATGCGACATGTCCATTTGCATCGCTCACATAAACTCCAAAAGAGCCCTGGAAAGGCCATGATCAGTGGCGACTCCGCAAAGGAATCGAAACGTTAATCAGAAGCAGGGGAGAGCGAAATCTCTTGCAGCTTAGCCCAAAAGATTGGTGCACTAACAGACTACTCAAAACGATTATCCCTGCCCTATATTGACAATTGTTAAAATCCAAATCCAAATGAAGTTCCCACGGTAAAGCATCGCTTGAGAGCACGAGGAAGCAGATTCTCCTAGAGCTTCAAAGAGCTCTGTACAAAGAAAGATATCTCGTTGTTTATAAATCGTATCTAACGCGCGCGTGTACAGTTGGTCACCCAACAGCTGCAGAGCAGCTCACCAACTGAGCTAGAAATAAACACGAAAAACGAAGCCAGAAATGACTTCTTCACTAACGCCGGCAAGCGCAAAATACACACGTCCAATCTGGTGCCATACGATTTCTAATGAACGCGCAAAAATTAGGCCTACTCTACCTCCAACGGCCACGTGCCCAATCCAACCATCCACAAGCAAATACCCACTACAAGCATAACCATGCCTCTCAGATTCTTGGTGTCTTCTGGTCTGAGGCTCACAGCACACAACCATTGCTGCAACCCCTTGCCGTCAATGTCCCACTTGTGCCTCTCTGTTTTATAAGAATAAACTAAGTAAATAGTCCCACACAGGCAAGAAACAAATGCTTCAAAGCTGAACACATCCGCACCAGCCTAAACGTTAAATTCGGAAAGCAACGAATTATTTTGAATGCCCTTTGAGAAACTGTGTGCCGATCATTGGCGACACAACGAGGCGCTGCGGGCATCCTCCTGCGCATTGACAAACCACACGTGACACAAACACACACAAATATATTTATAAATACATTTCGAAATATAATTATAAATAAATATAGATATTTGTCTAGTACCAACATACACTGCAGAGCACCAAAGAAGCTCCCCAATCCGATGAGAACCAGCCAGCGCGATGCACTTAAAGAATAGACACAAACAGTCCGTTAGTAAAAAAGAAGCCACAAATCATTCCCCAAGACTAGACGGGCCCCAATGCAAACTCAAGAATGAGAGGTAAGGGAAAGATGGAGTGATTATCGTACCCAGCAGAACAAACTCCGCGATGTCCGGCAGCATCACCCCGCACTGCTGCACGGACCTTATTTCGCATCCAAGTGAAACATTAAACTCAAGCCCACCGGCCCCTGCCCCGGGTGCTGCTGCTACAGCAGAATCTTCAGCAGCAGAGCTGCAGGAGTGCAGCTGCAGAGTGGCAGATCCGCTTCGTCGCACCAACAACTTTCCCAAACGGCCCGTGGGTAGTTCTTCTAGCGTCGCTAACGGCTCAGGGCTCTTGAGGCCGTTGCTGCTGTTGCCTGGCCACCGCTGCTGCTGGTGCTGCTGGTGCTGCTGCTGCTGCAGGTCCTGCTGCACCATCGCTTCTCTGTCTACCGGAGGCAGATACCGCGGCAGCTGCAGCAGCAGGAAAGGTGAGGTATTGCCCGCAGCAGTTTTCTCTTCAGCGCTGCTGCTGCTGCTGCTGCTTCCTCCCCAAGGAGCAGCCCGAGCTGCTGCCTTTAGAGCGTCGGCGACGGTTGCTGGAGCGGCTTTCTCCTGCAGAGGCAAAAGCAAGTTCGCAACAAAAACCCCAAAATACACAAAAAGGCAGCTGCTACTGCAGCCCCCAGTTTGGCATGGAGATGAGATTGCGGAGGTTCGAGGGCTAAATAGACTACGAGGGAGACAGAAAGAAAAAGAAATAGAGGGAGAGAAACGAACCCGAGAAAAGGGCAGAGACACCGGACTGTAAAACCAACTCTCCTCTCCGCTGCTGCTCAGGGACTCCAGGGGCCGACACCGTTGCCGCTGCTGTTGCTGCAGAGTCTCTGCTGGTTGATCCTCCTGCTGCAGCACATCCCTGTCTTCCATTTGCTGCTGCTGCTGCTCTGGCTTCACCTTTTGGCGCTGCTGCTCCTCCGTCTTCCGCTTGAGCGGCTCAGGAGTGCGTCTCCACTGCTGCTGCTGCTGCTGCTGGCCGAGAGGCGTCGCATTGAGAAGCATGCCAGCCAGGGAGAAATCTCTCTGCGTGGTGTGGGTAGAGACAGCAGTCGCAGCTGCTGCTGCTGCTGCTAGGGGCGGTCGGACTACAGAGGCTGCTGAGACATTTGGAGTAAAACGAAAACGAGAAGGCTGCTGCTGCTGCGGCTGCTGCTGCTGTTGCAGAGAGCTTTTCCGCGGGAAGCGGGGCAGAGTTGCACGTGGCAGGCGCACAGCCTGCTGTTGATGCAGCAGCATCCGGCCTGCTGAAGCAACAAACGTGTTCTGTACTGCAGTATTGCTCGCGTCAACGGCATGCTGCTGCTGCTGCTCCTGCTGCAGAGTAAGCACTCCGTCTTGCTGCTGGTGCTGCTGATTTGAGACGCTTGTTTTATCCTCTCCCTCGTCATCGAAAATTGGGATGGCTCGCCTCAGGCGTCTCCTGTGCTGCCGCTCCTGCCACTCCTCTCCCCGTGCTGCTGCTGTAGCAGCAGCAGGTGCAGCGTCAGCAGCAGCAGCAGCTGGTGTTTCTGTGGAAACCCCATCTGGAGTGGATGGGGGAGGCAGGGGTTCCGGCTGCGCTGTTGCAGCAGCTAAAGGGGCACAGGCCGCCAACTGTAGAATTGGGGGTGAGGGGATGGAGTCACCTGCGAGGTAGGGAGAGGGTTGAGTGCTCGGGGAGATGAGGAGCACATCGGACTCTTCCTGAGGCGCCTCTTGGAGAGACCCACCAAACTCCGCGGCCTTTTGTCTCTTTCCCCCCTCCATCCGCTCAGAATAATGAAAACACTTGCTGAGGGCCAGAAGCGTAGGCTTTGTGGTTCTCTCTCAGTTGCTCTATCTCTCCCCGCTGTCTGTTTGCTTGATAGTAAACAGACGACGCTCTGCGGTTGACTCAACACTAAAAATAAACAAGGCCAATCTTCGCTTCCCTCTATACAACAAAAAAATATAATAGATTAATAAATGAAAAGACACTAAATGCTTCTTAGCCAGACACATGCATTCCCCCAAGATTGCTACTTGGAAACAAAGCCCGATATTTTACAGGATCTCTCCTTCTCCCTTTACATTAACTTATTTTTATCTTAATGCATGCAAAAACATTCATTGTGCTCACATAACTCTCTGTGATACAAAAGCAAATATAGTGGGGCCTTCTCTGTTTAGGGTGGCAGCCACTAGGGGATTAGTACCACTGCATCAAAGTTTAGAGAATGGGGTGTACGTACACCTGAGAACAAGTATGACACAGTCGAAGCAATTAACCCGTTGGATTGCGTTTTAGTATTCCTCATGGAAGAACACACGAGGTCCCCCCTGCCCTGCTTGCTGGGGTGCTCGGGGACGTGCCCTAAAAGGGATCGAAGGGTACAGGCCTTAGTTGCTGTTAATGGAAAGGCTCCTTTATGGGAACCTCAATGATGCAGCAGCAGGAGGATTGGCTGCGACTCTTCGTGTTGCTGCTGCTAGGGCTGGTGCTACCCCTCAGTAACAAGGCCCCTGCGGGTGCATTGGCTGTTCCGAGAGGCGGCATCAAGGCGTCTCAGGTGTTGTTTCTGGAGCAGCCGCAAGGGTCTGAGGTGTTGGCCACTGGTGGGGGCCCTGCAAGCCAGCTGTTGCCCCTTTGCTTCCATATAAGCAAGCTCTGCGAAAGACGCACGACGAGACACTACAGCAGCACCAGCAGCACTGACAGCAAAGGCAGCAGTGCTGGCAGCAAGAGCAACAGCAAGGGAGTTTTGGTGCCTCGCCGCTCTCACGGGGGCCCCACGCTGCATGCCCACGAAACAAGGCGGTACATACACTCGCGCAGCCCCCAGCATATAAAGAAGCACTTTCGTCGCGTGCCTCTTGACTCGCCTGCAGCAGCAGCAGCCGCAGCAGTAGCAGCATCTGCTGAGGTTCCTGCTGTGTCACTGGCTGAACACGCAGCAGCAGAAGCAAAGGACGCTGCTGCCTTTGCCTGGCCTAGGGGCTGCTACCTTCGCCTGCGCCTTCGAGCGAGCAGAGCAGACGACATTGCGGAGTCTCTCCGGCGTTTCGAAGCTGCACTGCAGCAGCTGAACTTACTTGTAGCTAAGCAGCAGCAACAGCAGCAGCAGCAACAACAACAGCAACAGCGACAGCAGCAGCAGCAGCAGGCATATCCTGCATTTATTATGTCAGTGGCGTCTTTGCCGACGCAGAGAAAGCTGCTGACGCTGCTGCGGTCTCCCTTTAAGCACAAAGACAGCAGAGAGCAGTACGAGCTGCTTCAGCGCAAGGTGCTGCTGGACGTACACCTCACAGCAGAGCTTGTCCACCATTTGCAAAAGAAGCAAAAGCAGCTCAGTGAAGGGCGCAGCAACTATGCCCAAGGATACCCAGTAGAGTCCGTGAGGAGGCTGAGGTCCTACATACGGTTGTTTCGCCGGCACTTCGGGCTTTGTTTTGAGCCGCAACGGGAGCGGCAGCAGCAGCAGCAACAACAGCAGCTCAACCGAGAAAAAGCTTTGGAAGCTGCGGTATACGACGATTTGCGGCGGCTGCCGCTGCAGCAGGTTTGGCTGCCCCCAGCCCCCGCGTTGCATCTCCCAACTTTTATGAGCGTGAATATGCCTGACAGGGTCGTGACCTCTGCGCACTTTGAGGTGTACGTACACCCCGAGAAGCTGAAGCGCATTTGGAATCGAATGGAAATGAAAACCAGATGGACTTCAAAGTACAGCAAGTACCTAAAGGTGAGAAAGGGAGACATGCAACAAAGGGTACAGAGGGAGACAGAAGTAGAGACACAGGGAGAGACAGAGAGAGAGAGACAGACGGAGAGACAGAGAGAGACAGACGGAGAGACAGGGAGAGAGACAGACGGAGAGACAGGGAAAGAGACAGACGAAGAGACAGAGAGAGCTAGGTTTGAGAGACAGCAGGAGGGCGAGTGTGACACAGAGAGACAGAAAGGCACAGCGCCCCAGCGAGGTGAAGTGTCCGAGACAGTGCAGATGCAGCCACGACGAAGACGCGAGACGAGGATCGAACAGCAACACTGAAAACGCAGCCTGTTCCGAGCAGAGACATCTGCTCGCTGTTGGCCTCCGCCCATGAGCCATCAGCGGGACGTCTTTGTCTCTAAAAAGTTGATCCACAAGGCTCAAACGTTTTAGTAGTTATTTGAAATGGGACGAGATTGTTGCTCGCGTTTGTTTCGGTTGCTAGGGGGCAGAGGAACCGCCACTGCCCCTCATCAGCTAGCTACCTGCCTAGCTAGCCGCTTGTAGCTACAGCAACATCAAAGGCAAAATGAGGTTTCGTTGGAGAGGCAGCAGGAAGAAAGCCTCCGTTTAATTGCTTGCTCATATATGGGCCTTGCAGGATATGAAAGAGAAAGAGGTGCTCATAAAGGCGCTCCTCGACCCAAAGTTGAGGTTTGACCGGCTTGTTCGGTGGCCCTCGGATTTTCACTCCTTGCGGATGCTGCAAGTCGCTGAGATCCAAAAGATGCTTCGGAAGTACGGCGCCCGCAGAGACGCAGGCAGAGAAAGTGTGATGCTGGCAACAAGGCAGAGAGGCTAATTAACACCTTGGTTTCTGAATGGTACACTTCAAGAGGTGTTTTTGTAGTTTTTTATGGTGCTTGGCTGACGGTGCTGTGTCTCAGAGCGAACATGTATAGACAGCAGCGTATGGCCCGCGCAAGACGAGGAGAGCTTCCTTTTCAGCCCAAGGTCCGCCCCTTTGGGGACTTCGAGCTGCCCGACGATTTGTGCCCCCCTGCTGGCGGCACCGTGAGGGCCCACGAGTAACTACCCTATTAGGGTAGACGCTACAGAAGTCAACAACAGACTTGAATTGTTTTTGTTTACTGCCCTTCGGAAGCTAAGCCACAAGGACATTGCTATGATGGTATGTTAACTGGGACTAGAGCGTAGGCTTGGCAGGAGCAGCGCCTATGCCAGCAAGTATGGCCACAAAGGTACAATCACGGGGACGAAACGCAGTGGCAAGTTGAAAGAAACTTATCCACATGTTAAATTACGCAGCATAGGAAAGGTGAAAAGACACCCTATGAAGACGAGTGGTCTCAAGATCTATTGAACTCCGTCAGAACTATTGCACTGTGAAGTAAGAACACATTCCTCTTATGTTTGCTGCCCTGAGCAGCAGTGTATAAACGTTACATATCCCGTTAGCGTGGCCGCCAACTAAAGTACGGCTTGCCTTACAGGAGTTTTTTATTGCTCCCAGCAGCCCCCAGCTGCTAGTTCCCTCTGGCAAAGCTGTGGGGTCTTCATCAACAATGCCACCCGGAATAGCCCAGAATATCTATCACAAAGAGTTGTGATGAACAAGTCGACTCAAAGACGGCGGTTTTCCTTTCCATTTCAAAAACAAGGAAAACCTATTCCTGGTGTCGCCAAAACATGGCCAAGTGGTCAAAAAAGCACTGTAAAAAGAACGGGAAAAATGTAAAAAGTAAACCTTAAATTTATTCTTTTAATAAAACGCTTTTGGCAAAATTATTTTTTAGCATCCCTTTCGCAGGTCAGTGAGGGATGACCGCCATGAGATCGATGCGTTAGGGTCACCTCAGCTACAACTACTTGTTTAGTAAACAGAGTTGCATCGCGTAAGTCCTGGTGTTTCGCTTATTCCCGCTTTCCTTGTCAATTATATATTTGATATACAGCTTTTTAAACATACGTTATTGAAAACCTGACCAAAAATGCAATGGTAAGCCCAGGCACAAGCCCTTCAGGCTTCGAGCAGAGCGCATGGAGTGGGCTTCCGCACCGCACATGTGTATGCATCGCCTGGGCTCTATGGCGCACTTATTCAAGTGGCATTAACAAACAGGTAAGATAAAACTGCCTTCTGGAGATTATTCTGGGCAGTGAGCATCGCTTTGAAGTCCCCTTAGGCTTAACTCCTCAACTCGCCTGCCTCGCAGCGTACGACAACATCTGCTATCCCGTCCGTTACGCAGACTTTCAGTACAGCCCATTGGATCCAGGTTTCTGCTTTGGCTTGTTAAAAGCCGAAAATGCTTTCCGAGTGGTGAAAGTACTGAGAAATGCGTCCTTTGCATGCGCCAAAACAGCTATGATCTCGTGTCCCACAGCTTCGCGGTACCAAATCAACAGGCATCAACACCTCCGGCTTGACATGCTCCCTTCTTGAGTCTGGTTGAATTCTCTGGCAGGGTCCTGGGCATGAGTATCTTTAAAG
This sequence comes from Eimeria falciformis, assembly GCA_002271815.1. Classification (NCBI taxonomy): domain Eukaryota; phylum Apicomplexa; class Conoidasida; order Eucoccidiorida; family Eimeriidae; genus Eimeria; species Eimeria falciformis. The sequence goes on from NPHX01000478.1 coordinate 112,194, forward strand.
ACGTTGCTTATGCCCGTACGCACTGAAAGGCGCGCCTCAGAATACGATTTGTGGAGATATGGCATACCGCCTTTGTTTCGCCCTCCCCGTAGGATTGCCCAGTTGACATTCCTTCCCAGTGGCATTTAGGTGTTTAAGATTTGGGGAGGCTGGGGTTTTCTTTTTACTCGCAGTCGGACTTTCCCGGATTGTGACAGGTTTAGAAAGCTTGCCTCTTATTCGATGCCTCACCGCTTCCCGTCTACTTGGGTTCCCATTAGCTATCTATCACCCCTAGCTCGCCACCTCTGCCGCTGCGCATGCAGAGCACAAGAAGATAGCCAGGGGTGGGGAGGGCGATTCTCAGCATATCTGCGGTGTCTTATCACCTCCCTTGGGTGGCGGAAGTGTGTACTGAAATAGTGTCCTGAAATAAAGGGGTAAAGCAAGTCGCAGGCGAATCGCTGCCTGGCGTCTTCGCTCGCTAAAGGAGAGGATGAGCTCCACAGCTGCATGTGTCACTGCAGCGTACAACAACTCCAATAGCGCACCAGCAGCCCGACGGGTTCGCGGCTATAACCCCATGGGGGCCCCAGGTGGGGTTGGGCGTCCGAGGAACAGAAAGCCGCATTGTTCTTCTGAAAACGCTGATGAAGGGGATGCGACATCGTCGTTGCTCCGTCAGGCATGTCTGCCGTTAACCCAGAAGCACACAGAACACACACAGCATCGCGTCTGTAGTATTTGCATGGCCTCCTTTCTTAGTTTTTGCTTGTTCCAATTTCTCGCCTGCTGTATGGCCACCTCTTCATGCCTCTTTCTCGATGAATATGCCAAAGTGGGCCTTGCTTCGTGTCTTTCGATGCATTTCCCTTTGCACCATTCGTGTGTCCTTGAAGCAAACATAGCTAGTGCGACTAGCCGAGCGTGCCTCAGCTAAGCAGCCCAACGTTCCGCCACGTCGAGTGAAATTTGTCTATCTCTACAAAGCTAGTACTGCCTTCCTGCACAGGCATGAAAAGCTAGAGTGTTTGCTGCTGCTGCTCTTGCTGCCACTGATCTCTTGCAGCTGCGTCAAGGCCGCTTAGGGTACCGTTCCGTAGCGATGAGACCATCCCCTGCTGCTCTCCGAAAGGCAGCAAGAGAGGCAGGGGCTTTCAACAGCACGGGGCAGCCCCTGCTGCTGGAGCTGCAGCGGCCTCCCTCCCCTCTCCGCTTCTGCACGCCCTTACGCTGCCCAGATTGGGAATACACATTTGCTGCTGCTTCCCCGACCATAGGAGGCGCTCCCCTGTCTTGTCGCCCTTCTTCGCAGCAGGAACAGCAGCAGCAGCAGCAGGGCCCGTCACAAATGTCCGCAGGTAGCTCCCAGGCCAAAGACAGCCAAGAAGACGACGTGGAGGGGGAGCCACCGCTAATCTACCTCAGAAAAATTCGGTGGTCAGGCACATGGCAACAAACAGATGATGCCCCGGCCCCTGCCCTCGGGTATCCAGACACCGGGTAGGGGAGGCCCGCGGGTAGTGCTGTTGCTGCTCCTGCTGCTGCTGCTGCAGGATGGCAAGGAGCGCGGCCATACCTCCCCACGGCCCTCGGTCAGCCCTTCACCGGATGAGGGACTGGGCGGTGCTGGCAGAGGCGGCGGAGAGGGACGGCAACTTGGAGGCGGCAGCTGCTGCTCATTACTCCCTGGGTTTGCTGCATGAACAGCGAAACAAATTCGGAGAGGCGCTGCTCCACCACACAAAGTTTCTTAAAACGGCAGAAGCCATGCAGTCCCGCGAGCTGCAGGCTCTTGCCCACAACGCGTGAGGCACCGAGGGCCCCCAGCGGCTGCCGTAGGAGTGGCAGCAGCAGCAAAGCCAAAGAGAGACAAGCAAGATATTAGGGTGCATTGCTGCTGATGCAACGAGGAAACACCTAACACATTTTTACTGTTCTGGCTGCTTCTGAAATACGGCTCTTGCTAGGGCTGACGTAGAGAGTTGTTCTTGTGGCCGTTGCCGCTGCTCCTATGCAGCAAAGGCGTAACGCTGGCAGCACTTGGTTGGCTCGACGAAGCCGTCACAGAGCATCTCTTGCAGCTCCAGTTCTCCGACGAAGCCGGTGAGTTTCTACAGAGACTCTTTGGGCCATGATGAGCCTACGAGCCGCCTCTCGCTGTCGATGCTGTTTATGCAAAGAATGGCTGTTGCTGCCGCTGTTGCTGCTGCTGTTGCTGCTGGTTAGTGCTGGTTCACTGCTGAGAGTCTTTGGTGCGGGCCGAATCCTTAGGGCAGCTTGTGGCGCATATGAACTTGGGGATATTGCTGCACCGCATGGGTGAGTTGGCCCATCCCGCTTCTGTTTGCCTATCTCCTGTACGTCTCTTCATGTCTATCTCCTCCTGCCTGTCTGTCTTCTGTTTGTTTGTCTCCGTTTTGTGTGTCTCCTGTTTGTCTTTCCTGTGGACTACTCGCACAGAGAGTCTTCCTTGGAGGTGTGTGTTCGACCGGCTTTGCGTCTGCTGTTTGCTACTACTGCTGCTGCTGCTGGTGCAGGTAAAGAGGAGGAGGCGCGGCGTCACCTCTCAGTAGCAGCAGACCTCGGCGTGGAGTTGAACGATCCCCTAGGCCATTCTCTAGCCCTCGGCAATCTCTCTGTCTGCGCTGAGCCTTCCGGGTCAAAGTCTCTTCACGACTGCTGCCAGACCTCCCTGGCTAGCTGGAACAAAAGCATCAGCAGCCAGCAGCAGCAGCAGCAGCAGCAGTTGCTGCTAAAGCAGCTGTGGCAGTAGCATGAAAAAAAAGAGTTGCAGGAATCCTTTCTCTGTTTTGAGTGCTGTCTCTGCAGAGACGTCGAAACGTCGAAGAGACTTCTAGAGGAACATCTCGTGAGGGTGCAGCAGGAGATCGAGCGGCTAGCGGCTCACAGGCCCCCAGCAGCTCCCCTCCAAGACGCCCGTGCTGTCTTGCAGCAAGACACGAAGGCCCGCCGCGACCATAACTTGCACTTACACCTGCAGCAAAAGCAGCTGCAGCAGGAGCAGCAAGGAGGTGGGTCAATTTCGGTCCCCAAGGACGACGGCAGCCAGAGCAGCAGCAACAGCAGCACCAGTGGTTACCCAAGAGAAAGTCTTGGCAGTGATAGGCCTCCCGTAATGCCGAACTCTTCGGATGCCTCCGGGTGTCTCCTTCGCTACTCCAATGACTCCCCTCCAGGGACTACGAATTCACCTGCTGTTTCCGCTGCTGCTGCTGCTGCTGCTCATTGGATCTTTGGAGCGGCAGAGACGGAAGCACCAGGAGAAAAATCGGAAGAGTTGAATGGCCCGGCCTCAACAAAGGAAACAAGGAAGGGTTGCTTGAAGACAGAAGCAATCGCAAGTGGCAAGGAGCAGACACAACACGTTGCTGCTGTATATGCGAAGGCCCTTTTAGAGACAGCAATATCCCATGAGACAACTTCTGCTGGGAAAAGTGCTGCTACCCACCTTGGAAGTGAGGAAGCAGCAAAAGCAGCAGCAGCAGCAGCTTGTTTAGTCCGAGATGTAGTTAGGAAGTTCCAGGTCGGTAGGCAGCTACGAAACGTCTCTGAGCAGCACCAAGAAGGAGTTCTTTGCTTGCCGGCCCTGCATCTGGAGATCCCAGGGCCTCCTCCGCAGGAACAGCAGGTGGACGAGTTACAGCAGCAACAGAAGGGGGAGCGTAGCCAGACAGTTGTGAGGCGACAAACCAAGAGGCGTGGAGTCCGCTTCCAGGACCGCGTTAATCGTGAAAGCTGCACCAGCACTCGCGCTCAGAGGGAGAGCTCTATAGCAACAGAGGCAACGCAAGACCTCCGTTTTCGCCGTGGCAGCAGCAGGCAGCGGTTCCTCGATTCTGCTCGGCGCTTATCTTCTTTGGGAGTGATAGAGGCCGCGCATCTCCACCACCTCGCCAGGGAAAGGGCAGAGGGGGAAGACGGCAGCAGCAGCAGCAGCAGCAGCAGCAGCGACTCCGACGGTTCCGTATGCGACATCTATGAATCTGACATTAGCCTGCGGCTCACAGATGAACTCGCCGCTGCTGCAACCGTGGAGGCTCCTCAAGGGCCCCGGAAGCCCCAGCTCTCCATGATAGGCAGACGAAGCATCACTGCAGAAAGCATCAGCAGCAGAAGCGGCTCGTACAAATCGCAGCCTGCCTCTGGCGTGGAAGATGCTTGGTCAGCACGTTGGGATACAAGGCGCATCTCTGTGGCGGAGTCTCTCGTGATCTGTGGCCGTAAGCCGCGTTGTCTCACAAGGCAACGTCTCCTGTAGAGAACAGCTCAGAGCCTAGGCCTGTGCTGTTAGTGCTCTACTGATGCACTTGCTATGCGTACATCTACTGCGGCTTTGCACGAGCAGGAAGCAACCTGCAACATCTCAGCACGGCCACAGCTGAGGCAGGGAAATACAAAAAGGCAGTTGAGCAGCTAGCCGAGTGAGCCACACGATCAACCCCTGGTTTCGACGCCTTCTGCACATCACGCTAACCCCATCTACACACCTGGCACAACTAGCTGACCAGCTAGCCACCGGAGCCTAATCGCCAGAGGCTATAAAACGTCGAGATTGAAGGCTCCAAATTCAATGTCTCGTTGCATCGCCCCGAAGAACTGTCTACACACCTGGGTAGAGCAGAGAGGAGCTAAGGCCACCATATGCAGTGCATAGGGCCGCTCCTCACTCCAATTCGTTAGCTGAGCACCCAGGGCCTTACATCCTCTGCCTCGATTCCTGACTGCTTGCAGGGTGCTGGCACTATCAGAAGACGCAGGGGAAGCGGAAGACCGCGAGCAGGCTCGTGTTGCGTACGGTGAGTTGTTTCTCTCTCCTTTTCTGTCTCTGTCTCTCTGCCTATCTTTAACTCGTCTATTCCTCTACTAGCCCCTGACGTTTGTCTCGGCCCTCATCTTTGTACCGCTCTTTTTTTCTGTTTGTGGCTCTTCCCCCTAACCCCGATAAACACGCACCCATGCACTCGCATGTACAGCGTCAAGGGCAGAGGCTAAGAAACATCGCCGCCCGGCTCCGTTCTCTTCGTATGCTGCCACTCAGGCATCGTGCTCGGGAGAGCTCGTTTTGGACGCCGGCAGCAAGAGATCCTCGCGCTTCTTCGAGAGCAGCAGCCGCGCTAGACCCTTTAACTGGAAGTACCTGCCAGTTTTAAAACAAGCATCCGTGTGTATCTATATTGTAAATAATATTATCTATACTATAAATAATATATATAGATCATATGTGTTTCTCACCGGTGCACCTCGGTGCCTTTATGGAAGTAGATATGATGGCTTTAAGTCCTCCCTAAGAAAGATGGCGCAGTGAGCGTCTGTAATAAACTAAAAACATTTGTTGCGGAGGCAAACACAAAACAAAAGCATTGGAAGACCCATAGATTGATCGTTTTCCTTGTCTTCGCTAGGGAGATGCCACAATCCCTTACTGCAAAGCAATAAATGCTATTTAAGCCCATCTTTACATTATCGGCCAGCTAGCTCTGCTTGCTGAGATGTCCAGGGGGACTCAAGGGCAGCTGCCAGCCTCCTCTTATGCCCCTTTGTCGTATTGTGCTTATCTAAAGCATCCTGATTCAAGAAAAAGCGGCTGCATGCGCGGCATAGGAACTGGCCTGCCCCAGGCAGGTCGTCGTCGATGGGCAAGGGGGCCTCACGGGCAAGAAGGGCCTTGTGTGCTGAAAGAAAGGCACAAAAATTAAACATAAACAACCGGATCCTTTGCACCAATCAGGCTCAAAGGCTGACATACGACTGCCTGCCAAGCACAAACCACAACGGCAATAGCCGTGCTGGTGCATCCACGACAGTAGCAGTGGCCCTCTCCCCCGTTGGTGCCACATGCAGCATGAGATGCGGAATGTACGCATCTTGAATATATGCTGTTTTGGGGAATGTGTTGATATATCTTTATCTGCCTGTTCTTACCCTGGTCTTGGTCGGGGGTCCTCCGTTTCAAGTCTCTAGTACCCCTTTTGAGCTTTCTGTTTTTGGCTCCCTTGGCCGCCTTTTTCCGACGGCCCATCTTGCAATTCCAGCCCCTGAACTCTCCGGTAATGCGTGGGGAATGAAGGGAACCTGCACTGAGGTCTTCGTTGCTCTAAAGGGGAAGCCTTTTACCAAAGGGGTTAATGGAAAAACTCCGCTCAAATACCCCAATTAAAGTTTTTTAATGCAATAGGCACAAAATTCGGCCAGGCTTGTGACTTATGAAAGTACGAAAGTCATACTGTGGGGTGGCAACAGAAGAATCTACTACTCTCAATGCAGCGAAGGTTAGGCTACTTCGACAGATAAAAATTTTAGATTCTCCTAAAATGTCCAATTTAAATGCACAGAAAGATTCATTTAATTCTCTTGTTTGCTGCTGAAGCTTCAATAGCTCGTTAGCAGGGCTGGAAAGAATTGTAGGTTTCGTTACAGCCTTATAAGCCGTTCACACACAAGTCTTTTACGCAAGCTTTCCACATTGGCATAAAACAAAAAGTACTAATTATCCGCCTCTATACTATTTGCCTACAGTATAAATACTTTCAATTGTTTAAGATTGCCGGTGAGATTCTTGACTAGTATTCGCAGGTTCTGATGTATTCCCGTGTTGTGAGTATTTTCGCTTGTGATGATCTGTTCAAATTCATTAAGTTTCCTCCCAATGTTCAGAGCCGCTAAAATTAGCGCCTAGTTTGTGTGGCTGGCCTTGTGCCTTTTCTGCCTGTAGCATACAAATGCGTATGATTGTTATTGCACCCATAAGTGGCAAATGGTCATCTGTATTAAATGGCTTGGCAGAGCTCTGCAAGCCATCCCATCTTACAACGCGCACGCACAATGCAATTTGTTTTATTTACCAGATACTCAACAGTTCTACACATGCCAGTGCCCATCACAGGGATGGACCTCAAATCTCGCCCAGAGACAAAGCCTGTGAGGCCCATGACACCTATAGTCCATAATATGCTGACATAAGATGTGAGCATTACTTTCATGATACTTAGTGTTTTTGCATTATCAAGGTTTTGGGAGACTTGTCCATGCTTTGCGTGAGCCTCGGGCTTGTAGAAAACGTAGGATATGAACTTGGGATGCATGCGTTTCGCAACGAAACCCGCAGGGCTTTTAGATTTAGTTTGGCCTGAATTTGCTTAGGAAACAAAATGCCGTTGAGCGCTCAGACTTGTGCTAAAGTTTGCAGTTTTCCTTGGTTTCCCTAAGAGGTTGGCACCGGCCTCATGGACGTTGGCTTTCAGGCGACGGTCCCTTTTGTCAGCGGCAGCCTCTTCTTATAAAGTTTCAAACGGGCACACTCGGCAATTCGGAGTCTTACAGGGAAGTTCTTTGCAGCCTTTACGACTGCTATGAGTTCACCGCTTTGTCAGAAACCATTTCTACAAAACTGTTAGGCCTATAAAAGGTAAAGGGGAAAGGCCGTGTGTCTGGTGTCTATATCTGTGGTTCCTAAGCCTGATAGTGCTCTGCTAAAAATACGAGTTTCTCACAGATCCATTAGGGGATAGTTTGCTTATTGGGCCGGAAGCAGATATCAGTAAAGAATTAAAACGAGGGGGAGAGCAATACGAAATAGCACAAGGGTCCCTCTAGGCGGGGAGCCTAGGGACCCCTGGGCTCCCCAAAGCTTCTTCCAGAAAGACCCCAGGATGGAATCCTAGCTGGCAAATGGCTCTTTTGCTGGAGAGCTTTTGCCTAGCGCGTTTTGCCCTGGGCCTGCTGCCGCCTCTGCTGCTGCCGCTCGAGGAGGCGAGCCCTCAGCTCCGCTTTGCGGGACTCCAGTGGAGCGTTTACCGCCAAAGTGCCCCGTCTATCCCCCGCTGTAAACTCACAGCAACAAACCCGCGCCAACCTTTTCGACAGGCCCCCAACATGAGATGTGCATTTGTTCCAAGAGAAGGAGGCAAGAGTTCAGATGAAGCGCCTCAACAGAAACCCTTACCTCTAAAATGGGAGCTACAAAGGCCCGGCTTTCGAGAAGCACAGCCCATGAGCGAGAATCGGCGCTTAGGTCAGCAAAAGGCAAACAGGGACTCACTTGATGTGTTGTAGTTCGTCCATGGGCCTCCGCTTCGGGCATAGAAGTCCATGGGGTAAACTGCAGAGAGGCGCACGCCAAACGCGAAGCGACCTAGCCCTTTAAATATCCTTTGGGCTTGCCACTCTAGTAGAGATTCGAATTCGAGCTGCGGTTTCGAAGAAGTTACTTCCTACGGCTTCGCCCTTAAGGGGCATGCCGGGCCGACTGAGGGACCTGACCCTCAGCGACACCTACCGTCAAGGTAAGGCTGCGTGCCAAACGCAACATGTGCTTCATAAGGAGACAGGAGAGGTTTGGGAAACCCTGCCCCCCAATCGATCGACAGCCGGGGGCACCCAACCTGCAGCACGGACACGCAACAGGTAGCTCGATACTCTTCTCGAGACAGCTGGACACTTAAGGGTCGCCTTCACAGCCCCATGTGCCGCATACAGCGTCAGCCTGTATGAGCAGGACTGCAGATACACCCCGTCTCTCACGCCCTCAGCGCGCACTAGCAATGCCTGGGATCAGCTCGAAAGACACGCAGGGACGGAAATACACACAAAGGCTTGTCTGCCTAACAAGCTTATTCCAGCGGCCTCATCGCTAATGCGCTTGCCTGAACGAAGGCGTCAAGAAAGGAGAAGAGGGCCTCGAGCTTATGCGGTGCAAACTCGCTTATAAGGATTGGCACCACAAGCAACCCTTTGGCCTCAAGAAGCCGCAGAAGGTCCTCGGCCAGCCCTACAGAACCCTGCCTCCCCAACGTCGAAAACAACAACCCCACCGACTTGGCTCCACGCGCCTTTTCAATGGCAGAACGGCGCAGCTCATGCATCCGCCCGTGGTCATACGACTCCCGGAAGAGGCGCTGTGACAGCCAACAAGCACAGGGATAACAGAAGCATTGCTTTCGAGTGTACATACAGACAAAGACAGCTAACCATCTAGCCACTTGAAAGTGCACGTTTTGGCGAATGCGTGTTGCCTCCTAAGCAGTCGACCTTGAAGAGTAAGGATTAGGGAGAAGGCCTCCTTGCCTTAGTAAAAGGGTCATATCTAAGAAATTGGATGCCAGGGTTTTGTATCATTGAGGCCTCGAGGTGGAAACGGCCATCAGCAAGAAACACAACGGTGCTTATTTCGGGCTCATCCTTCCCTGGGGGCCCCGGCTGGAGGGCCCCAGAGCAGCCTTTAGTAGCAAGCGTCTCGATTGTCCCCTCGGAGGCCCTGCAGCCGCCACCACAGGCGCCGGCAGCAGCACCCCCTGCTGCTTCTAAAGAACAAGGACCGAAATCTGTTTCTGCTGGAGCTTTTTTGAGTCTGGGCGCGGTGCACCCGAGGACCTCGCCAGCCGTCAAGGGCAGCAACTGCGGAAGAATGGGAGGCTGCAAAAAGTGCCCGGATGCCTCTAGCTGTTTCTTCACAGCCTGCAGCAAAAACACTTCGCAGTGCTCTCCTCAATAACTGACAAGTCCACCGAAATAAACAAGAGATGTGTCTATACACTCCAACAAACACCCTTTTACGTTGGCTCCTGACACTGCTCCTGCAGCTGGTGCTGCTCAAGTGGATCCCTTTCGTGCCTGCTGTCGTTGCCTGTCTATCTCCAAGCAAGCGAAGCGGATGGCTAGCTGGTGGCTAGCTGGCAGCTAGCTGGCTAAGGGTTTAGAATTTTGGAGTTGTTACGTGCAAGGTCTTGGCAAATTGAATGGTCCCTTGCAGCGCCAGTTTCTCTGAGGGTGGTAAAAGCTGCTGGAGTTGCTGGGAGAGATCTGAAGGGTCGATGAAGACGTCAACAAACACATAGTGCACACGCACACCCAACTTTGGATTCGCGCTGCTGCTGGCGCTGCTGCCACTCGCATTGCTGCCAACAGAAGCTGCTACTGCTGCTGCTGCTGTTGCTGCTGCTGCGTCGCCTTGCGTGTGGTGCGTGGGGACGAGGCAGGAGTGGCCGAAATGAACCAAAAAATCTGCCCGGAGGGCTTCGGCCTTGAGGTCGTCGACGCAGCAAGCCCCGTAAGAAACATCTCCCAAAACAAACAACTGCATGCGCTCAAGCCAGAGAGATGCCAGATGCTTAGCAAATGTCTCAGCAACTTGTTAGAAATGCTCCCCATCTCTGTGAGAGTCGCCCTTTTTTCCTTTTCTCATAACAACTCAAAGTACGGGAATTAAGACCTTTATGGCCACTAACGTACCTCATGGAGAGAAGGAACCGTGCGGTGAAAAATGGCAGCTATTTGGTAACCCCAGGCGAGGAGGCCCTCGGGGAGCTGAAGGGCCACACGGCGAGCTGACTCTGCAGCCAGGCGCTTGGCCGTCTTCAGAACCTCGAAGTCGTAATTAGGAGGCAAGTATAACGCCACAAGATCCGCTAGTAAGGCCTCATTGACGCTCGGGGGGCCAGCGCTATTGCTGCTGTTGTTGCTGCTGTTGCTGCTGCTGGTGTTGTTGCTGCTGGTGCTGCTTGTCATGGTGTTGCTATTGGTGGAGCTGCCAGGGTCTCCTGGCAAGCCTTCGCAGGGCGCAGCTTGGCCCTGCGTTCCTGAGGGCCTCTCTTGCTCTTCCATGGGCTGTAAAAGAGAGGGAAGGAACCCTAACCATTTTGGGAGTCCCCCAGCAAGGGCCCCTAAGGCTCCACAGCGCTGAAAGCAATGCAAGCAGTGTTGCCGCAACAAGAAAAAACGAATTCTTATTAAATGATCTTTATTATCTTTTTCAGGTCGCAAGACATGGCGGAAGGCTGCAGGGAAGCACCTCAGATGCTTCTTGATTTAGGCTCGATACAGACTGGGAACGGGGGCTGTAGTGGTCCTCTGTGTTGCCTTTTTTTGTCTTCACTCCGCAAATGTTAAATTCGTGTATTATGTACAGTGGTTTCAATTCTTTTGTCCAACCTCCACGTGTTGATGCATGCATCGTGTTTGGGGTTAAAAAGTGTGAGAGACTTCTTTGACAACAGAAGAAAGAAGTGGTTTTTTTCCCAAATCAATCCTCATTTTCTTCTCCCCCAGGAACTCTCAGGGCCTCACAGATGAGCTTAAAAGGTCCAGATCCGCTATCCTCCCTAGATACAGATAGATAGGGTCTAGGCGTTGTCGTGGTGGCCTTACTCGCCAGTCTTATTATTAGGAAGCCACACTTTAAATGTATTTTGCAACACAAGGTGTTTCAAAGTCTTTTTTTTCTTCTCGCATTTTCCCGATTGTTTGTGGGGCCGATGGGTCCTTCCTGGGATCCTCTTTGGATCAGGCAGCTGGTACCTTTATATGTTGTCTAACAACAGAAAGGTCTAGTATGATAAGCAACAGACAATACATTTGCTGCGTTTTTCCTTCTTTGTTGGTCTCTTTGAGGACACTTGCAGTTAGTGGAACCCACAGATGACTTCCCACCCTCTCGGAAAGACAATTAGGACGCAACATTTCTCGCATGCACTGCTGCTGCTGCTGCTGCTGCTGCTGCTATCGTTTTTGAATGCTTACACCTCTGCTGCGTCTAGCCTTGATGCTAGTAGGGTGCTGTCTTGTCATCAGCCAGCACCAGTGAGGGCAACAGCAAGAGCAGAAACGACAGCAGCAGCAGCAGCAGCAAATACAGCAGCAGCAGCAGCAGCAGCAAAGACAGCAGCAGCTGGTGCGACTAGCCGGCTGCCGGCAGCCTTTACAAATTCTTTTGGTGACGTGCTGAGGGCAGATGCTTCGGTTGCTTTCTGCTCTCTGGGGAATTGCAGCAAAACAGACGTTTCCCTTGAACGAACAACCAGCGGAGCCGCTGCAGCAGCGACCGCTGCTGGCTCTGCTGCTGCCTTTGCTACTGGGAGCCAGCAGCAAGCTTCTCCCTCTACTGTTGCCATAGCAGAGACAGCAAGCAGCAGCAAGGACAGCAGCATTATCCGTAAAAGGCACCTCGTTGTTGTCGACTGGAGCGACAGAGTTGTGCCTTATGACCTGGCTTGGCTAGCACAGCATGCGTTGCTGCAGCAGCAGCTGCTGCAGCTGGACGTGCAGCAGCAACAGAACAAGCATAGCCAGAAGGAGGGGCAGCAGCAGGAAGATGAGGTAGAGATGCTGCCGGGTGCTGCCCTCCGCCGCACTCCAGGGCTCACAGCGTGTGACTTTGCGATTCTCACGCAACACTCGAGTGTATATACACTTGGGCAAGGCTCCAAGCTGTCGTTTGTTGGTGCTGATCTACATGAGAAAGAGAGGCAGCTTTCGTTGCCGCAGCAACTCCAACATCTCCTGCAGAAGCCAGAGGGCGTGAGGTTTGTGCTGCAGCAAATCGGGGATCGGATCCCACCCCCTGACACCACAGCACACACCAGCAGCAGCAGCAGTGAGGCGCCTCCCCAGTTGCTGCGGGTGGAGAGGGGGGGCGAGGTCACCTGGCACGGCCCGGGGCAGTTAGTGTTTTATCCTATCTTTGACCTGCGGAGACACCGCGCAGACGTGCGGATGTACATTGAAGCTTTAGAGAACACAGCAGCGAAAACGCTTATTGCCCTCTGGAGAGACGCACAGACTGCCTCCTCTCTGCAGCACCAGCAGCAGCAGCAGCAGCAGCTTGCTACCACTCCATTGAAACAACAATATCAGCAACAAGAAGCGCTGTCTCCCCCTGGCCTGCAGCTGACACGAATAAGAAGCATGCCTGGCGTGTGGGCGGGGGCAAAGAAGATCTGCGCTGTGGGGGTCCGACTGCGGCGCTGGGTTTCTTTTCATGGGCTCGCCCTCAACATTGAAAACTCCCTCCGTCCGTACACCCGAATCGTAGCTTGTGGGCTCAAGAATAAGGAGGTGACAAACGCAAGGATGTGGCTGCAGCAACTGCAGCAGCAGCAGCGGCAGAAGCATCTTGCTCTTGAGGAGCGCCAGTCAACTCAGTTGCTGGCCAGGGCAGCTAGGGCCCTGATCGGGGCTGTTGCCTCTTCCTTTGGCTTTTCTAGTGTGGCGGTCACGCGAGACCTTCCTGAGGCCCTTGAGCTGCAGCAGCTGCCTGCAGATAGCTGAGGGGCCCAAATGAATGAAGGGTCACTTCCGGCCTCCTAAGGGATGAATGCAGGCGTTTGGGCAAATAGGCTCTTTAGGCTTACGTTATGAGAATTTATGTTGGCAGCTGCTACATAATACACTTAGATGTGCGATGGGACAAACGGCGCATGGGGGTGGAGCAGGGAAGGATTTGCAACGATAGTTTTAGGCCTCTACTTAAAGGCCATAAGAACCAACACGAAACTAAATTTAGAATTGTTTGTCTCTATAAAAATCTGCCCTTATCCGGCCTTCCTCTCTAAGGCAATGCGGATCTAAACACACCAAGCGGCAAAGAGAGGATGCGGCCAAAGTGCAGGCCAGCTGCACTTTGGGCACGCCTCCATCCCAACATAAAATCCGAGGATCTGGGCTACTGCTCCTCACATAGATAGGCTGAGCCCTCCGGCTCGTAGATAACTTGGAAAACGAATTAAGACAATTCTAAGTGATGAGAAACAGACAAACACTGCAATATTGAAGCTGTCGGTGAAGATGCTGAATAACTCGATTTACAGGAACTTGACTCCTAGTTGAAGTTAGCTGGGCCAAAGTCTAAAACTATTTCGAACTTCATGAAAAGGCCCGAGTTGGCAAGGCAGGGACTTTGAGAATCTCCTGTCCTCTCCGCAAATTAGAACCTACTTTGACAAACCCGAATGGCGAGTTAACCAAATAAATCGTTAGAATTTGGAATCATTGGTCTCTAATCGTATGTGGGGAAATAGTGCAATTCTATGTTGCATATATTCATTGCATTTGGGTTCCTTTTGAAGGTGCTCAAAGCAACATAAAGATAAGGGGCTGTTGGACAGCCGTACTAAAGATACAGTTAGAAAATATCTTTTGTCTCACCGCTAAAAGCACATAAAAAGCCATGGAAAATAAAAATTTTAAAACAAAACCCTTTATTTTATAATTGTTTATAGTATAAAAATTATAGCTGCCCAAGACACCACACTAAGCATGTGCTTTAAAGCACGAGAGCTGGGGCAATCGCAGGCTGCTAAAAAATGGAAAATTCAAGCATATACCTGTATTATGTAATTTTCTTTTATTCACTGTACGATCCAAAGTTTTACGGCCTTAGTATTTAATGAATACGCTCCAGCACCTTGCTGTTCTCTTCCCCCACTGCACCAGCTACTGCAGCAACAGAAGCCCCTACGGTTTGTATTACAGTCTAATTTTGCATACCCGTAGGACCAAGAAGCACAAGAAGCCTCCAGCAGCACCCCACGAACGCTGTTTTCATGAACCTATTGTGGATCTTACCTGCGCTCGATCTATCTGGAGTGGAAAGACCCATAGAAGTGGCTTTATAGCGTATTTTTGTAGATCCCATATACAGTTTTTACCAGTTTTCTAAAGTTGCGCTCCACAGTGTCGTGCGTGAAAGCCACGTTGCATTACCAAGTGTTTAAGTGATCATGTCGATTTCTGTTGCTTTGGCCGTGGTGGGAATGCTTTCAACGTGGCTCCCAGTTGCTTGGAGCGGAGATCCCGCTTTCAGTTATACAGGAAGTGAGGATTCTTTTCTCGCTTCTTCTGTTAAGATGGAGCTGACAGATCCGACCTTGAATCCTATCACAACAGTGCGAGAGCATAGCGATGGTCACCGTTCACCACGGCTTTTGCTTGTATGGGGCGTTACGGCGTCCATTACAACATTAGTTTTTCTTATGCTGACTTGCTTGCGGTTCATTGGACAAAGTGGCATGAAAGCAAACCAGGTAAATCGCTCTCTTGCAGAGGGAGGAGGCAGCGGATGCGTTGAAATAGTTTATGGCACTGGTGCCTCAGAAACTAGTTTGTTAGGGGATACCTCGATGATAGAGGGTGGCAGGAAACAACTCGGCCTTATGACATTGTCAGACCATGACTTGGTCCTTCTCGAAAAGGCGGAGGCCGAATTAATTTCAAAAGCCAGGGAACAACTCGAGTCCGTCCTTACAAAATGTGAAAACCTTGCCGAGAAGGTGGAGCAGCTTACAATACATGTGAACGTGGCAGAAAGCAAACTTGCCAAACGTACAAAAGAGTCAAAAGGGAGAGCCGATACATTTCCTGAGATCGCACGCCTTAGGGAAGCTAAATACAGGCAGGGGGCGGCAATACGCGATCTTGAGCTTGCAAAGCTTTCTTTGCAAGGTATGAAGTATCAAGCACATCAAGATTTTTTGGTGTTGACGAAATTGGCCAACGCTTCCAAAGAGAGGAAGTTGAAGCCAAGTATTGCGCAGGCTTTGGTTTCAGCAGAGCAAGTGCTGTATCAGGGAACTGGTTATCATGGACGTCTTTCTGCTGTCCAATTAGGCAATGTGCTGCGCATTTCATCCGAGCTAATGACCGAAGTAGGTAATGTTCTTGCGGACATGCAGAGTGCAAGTGTACACAGCCGTGAACAGCAGCTCTTGAGAGTCCAAAGCCTCCAACGGGAGGCGGAAACCTTATCCAAATTACTTCGAGGGATTGGGCAGGATAGTAGCGCAACAGAGCTAGAGCAGGCAACAAAAGGATTCGAGAATCTATCGATTACCCCCTCCAGACCTTTGAGGACAAGGCTATTCGGGAGTATGCTTCGGCGGTTCTTTTTCATGAGTAGCTCTCGCGACGCGGAACAAACCGCGCAGCCGACCATAGTCCACACAACCCATGAGACAAGTTCCCAACTTCGTCAATCTGCTGCTTCCTCCCCATTTCCAATTCAGGGTTCTATTACCGAGAGGCCCCCTCCTTTGCCAAAGAAGGGTTCTCGCAAGAGTGCACCTGAAGGGACTCGCAGTGTAGACACTGTGTCCCAGACGAGCGAAATCGACGGAAAGGTTTCGTCTGAACCTTCTGGAAGTGGCGAGCAGTCTACCATTCCTTCTGTGTCTGCCAGCGAGGCTTTTAGCAAAGAGGTTTCTTTGGAAATGGAAAGGTCTGCAGCCCAGAGTTCTATGGAATCAGCAGCATTAGCGAGAAGCTCTCTTGAATCAACAGCTTTCAGTGTATTGGACAACTTGATGTCATTGGACACGAGGTTGCAGACTGCCTTAATTGGTGCTCATCGAGCAGGGGCTATAAAGGAGCTCGAAGTCGTTTTCTTCCAGGCATCACGGACTCTTTCACTTGCACAATCTGTGAGGTTGCACCGAGCTCTTTCGACTAGCACGAAACAGCGCCTCGGTTCAAAGAAGAACAGGATCAGAGAAAAGTTGGAAACGGCGTTTCATTTGTTACTACCAAGATGGCAGGGCAAATGCACTCAGCAGAAGCATTCTCTTTTGAGAGCAACTAAGCTATTACAGGCCGCCCAAGTGGCATCGACTGCAAGTGCCTCCCCAAGTGGAGGTTCTTTACGTAAGGCCATGCTGTGGTGCCAAGAAGAATTGAGCAAAGCAAGGGAACTACGTGATCTGTTACAGAGTGCATCGTTGGTTAGTCCTGGAAATGCCGCTCTTTCTGCACTCCTCACTAGTCTTGAGATTTGTATGGATAGTGCTTCATTCGAAGTTTCTAACGTAGAGGAGAGAAGAGTACGGACATCCCCACAGGCATCTCCACAGGCATCTCTACAGGCATCTCCACGGGCATCTTCACAGGCATCTTCACGGGCAGGAGCTGAGGCATCTCCAGAGGGCAGTTGATTCCGAATACAGAGAGGTCTGAAAGAGGTGGGAGAAAGCATCATGATCACAGCAATATGGTGACAGCAGACTCGGCCGCTTTCATCGTTGTATCTTTGCTGAATGTGCCTATTAATGTTGCGCCAGAAAGACATCATAGACTCAAGGAAAACTCGTCGACGCAACAGACGCAGTTGAAGCTACTGAGCAACAGAATAAGCAAGGGGAATTTAGGCAGGTGCGAGCATCCATCCCGGAAGGATGCCGGTGATTTGCAACGTTTGGTGGAGCGCGCAAATTCATGCTCTGGAAACAAAGTCCGACAAGCCGAACCGCCGAAGATTACTGCAAGAAGATGCGTTAATGCAGCTAGCCTTGCATAAGTGAGGCGGTACATCAAGTTCGCATTTCGGTTTGTATTTGCGAGCCTTATTTTTTGTCTTGTGTTTTAATGCGTTGCATCGGTTTCCTGAAGGCTAAGAATGCGGTGTTGGATAGTTATGGGTGTCTATCTCTATATGCAATAAATGTGAACACTAAAATTCCAGCCATCTCAACCCCAGACGGAAATGGTTTTTAGTGCCGATCGGTTGACCTCCAGGACTTTCATGTTTTCTTGCCGTTGGAGCTAAGAATAGCTTTTTTTTGTTTGTTTTGTGGTTGATGGCAAGCTATTCGGCTTTGGGAGTTTTATATCTATCTCTTTGTTGCCCTAGGCCATGTCATCTTCTAGGTGCGTGCTCTTACCTTCTCCTTTTGTAAAAGGATTGAATTCGATTTGGAAACTGAGAAATAAATATAACAAGAGTATCTGCGAAGCTTCCATGTTGTGGGCAAAGATTTTGAGGGCACTGAGTCATGAACACCCCGCGCAGATGCGCGCTGGGATGAATCTGCATCGCCGAGCTTTCCAACAAACGATGTGATATCTTCGTTTCTCCGATGGTTCTTCTGCCAAGCAGAAGGATGCAAACCGTGCAGTACAGCAGAAGGCGCACGAAAGTATCAACAGCAAAACCGACATTTTTCATTACTTCGCCCTAAATGCATGGCCAAAGAAGCCTCCATATATATATATATATATATATATAGTGTGGCGAACAGACCCCCGACTTTGGCCTGTCCTGTCCTCCTGTTGGAGGGATTTGTAAATGGCGCATTGGCCAAGAGCAGCAATGCCTGCAAGACCTTTTCGTCAGTTGAAAATATTTGCGTGCGTTTTGTCTACTCCCTCCCCCTGATGCGTGTGCGTGTTCAGCAACCAATAGGAACAGCTCTTAGCGGTAACCGAGTCGCGCATCTAGCCACACCCCTGCTGCCTCAAAGCCGTGCATTTGCTGCCCCGAGATGCAACAACGAACAGGATTAGTCATGCACCTGCATGTACTCGGTGAGGCGGCAAAAAAAAACACTTATTTGTTGCAGAGTCTGCGGTGATTTTTAGCGGAAAAGCAGAGGCGTCGTCGTCGTGTGCAGGTGCGATCCACTATTACTGTTACGGCGAGATGTGTTTGTTTTCGCCCGTGTGTCTTCTGAAAAGATAGCAACTGCCTGGGGAGCACTTGTAGCGCATGCACACGCCAAGGGCGTCGTGATATTCGGGGCTGTCCAGTTGGTGTGGTAGCCCATTTCGTAGAGCTTCGCGATGCACCCAGCGAGGCTGCCATCTTTCTTCATAACCAGATACTTTCTGAGGCACAGATTCACAAAGACATGCACATCTACAGTCTTCTTGCCAAGAGCTCAAAACAGAAAAAATGAAGTCGACGAAAAACTAAATGCACCGCACGCATGGAAGGGATTAAGCCCGCCGAACCACGGGGGAAAGACGGAAAGAATCAAAGACATCGCTTGAATGCATTGGAAATACAAGTATCTTAATGCTGAATTTTATGTTAACAACATAATCCTGCGTTCATTCATATGTAGCTGACTTAAAGAGACGGAGTGCCGTCTGAGCATCCTCTATAGAGTCGTGAGTCGCCCCCTGGATTGACTGCTGCAGAACGAACGCTGCGAGGAACTTCAAAGACAAAAAGCGTTTCCCTGGGAGTCTGTACAGCTCAACCGTGTCTATAACCTGGTCGGAGGGGACGTAGAGGTTTATTACTCGAAAGTCATGCTGGAGCCCATGGCCCACAAAACTGCACACAACAATCAAGCTTCCCAGCTAAAACTCAGCTAGTTTTGAACCCCTAGCCTGGCAGAAATATACACTTTTACAAAACTTTCATTTTCACGGTAAAGACGTGAAAATTATTCAGATTCCTCCAGATCGGGCTGCATATAGGGTGCATAATGAGGTAAGAAAACTATAAATTCACTGCAGTTCGGAATTCGCGTTGAGGGTTTGCAGACATACATGCATCCTGCATCGATGAGATAGCGGAGTTTCTGAAGAATGGCTTTGCGTGTCGTCAGCCAAACTCTCGACTCGTTTACGTTAAGGTCCTCTAGGCGCAATCCCGAAAACCTGAATAAAAGACATCAAACGCATGCATCAGGAAGCTGAATCAAATGCATGGACACACAGAAAAAGCCTGCAGTATCGATGGAAAATGAAATAGAAAACGAAAACTAAGGGGGAAAGCCCGCCGATGCTGAAGATGCCAGCATTATTCGTGCTGTCTGTTGAAACGAAAGCTGCTGCAATCCCTTAATCAACGGCAGCCACATCAGCAAAAGGAATGTCCCTCCCTATGAGTATTCCGTCTCTTTGGATCACGTGTTCCCGCAGCTCAACTAGGGTTAAGCGTTTAAGTTTGGGGGCGCACCTCGTAAGGCAGTCTTTGGGGGGCCTCTTGAATTGCACGTAGTGATCCATGAAGGGGATGCCCTCAAGCGGTCCCTGGCCCCTCACGAGACTCAATCTGTTGCAGAGCAACTCCAGCACATATAAATGCACGCAAGATCGAACAGCCATTCGAAGACTATTCCACTGTGTTGCCGCGATGAAAGCCCCTCATAAGCAATGTTGTTTGAAGTGCATTCTACAGTAAAGGTAAACATAAACAAACATAAATATTCATAAGAAGAGACAGTACACTTCATCACAACTCCAGCACCAGTAAGCAAAGCCCTCTTCAGGGTTGGTGCCGCTCAACTTGCTGAAAAGAAGAGGCTCTCCCAGTGCAGTCGCCATCCCACCATACACCTTAAACCCTACCACCCCTAAATCAGGCAGCCTAAACCCCAAACCCAAACCCATCCGGACCTGGCAAGAGCCAACGACGAGCTCTGCAGGACGTGTTTATGGCCTTGTTCGTCTATTTCTGCTGCCTCCGTCACCTCCGCAACAAACTCCGCGTCCACAGCAACAATGTACCCTTCCAAGCCCATGCTAAAGCCCTCCAGGCAAGAGAGCCCCTTGTGTCCAGCGCTCGCAAGGCCGTTAAGGCATTCTTCCCTTCGCAGGCGGGTCGTTTGCATCAAAAGCAATTCGTTTGGGGCTGCGCATGCACCAGCAAAAGGGGCGAAAACAGCCGAGCTGTTCTCTACAAACGCCTGCCTGCTTTAAAGAAACATCAACTCTCTTCTCTAAAGGGCCATCACTCTCTTAAATGTCGCAGCAGCAGAAATGTCGAAAAGGCAGCAGCACATGCAGGAACAACAGATTGGAGACACTTGCTGTAGAAGCGGCTCTTGCTGCTCACTGAGGGACTGGAAAGTGGTGGGTTCTCTGGGTGCATCCGGATTCAAAGAAAGGTTTTGCTCCGAGAGAAAAGAGTCTACAGAAACAGGGCAACCCAAAACCCGAGGGATCGGCACAAGACGATCCCCACTATCCCGAACAAAATCGGTTGTCTTGAGGCCGCCTGCCACATCCTGAAGCACAAACCACAAACCCTAATTCCAGGCGTCAGGCTCACAAGAGGCCAATCAAAAGCAACCCAAACGGCAAGTAAGATGCCACCAAGATCTTCAAGCCTCAACCCCCACATCCGAAGCCCTAGATGAACCGGCATACGCTGACCCCTCTTCGCTGCATGCTTCAGAGACAAGGGTGAGGTGGTTTAGAGATAGCGCCGTTAGGGTTTAAGGTTTAGGGTTTAGGGTTTCCTGATACGGTGTGAAAACCAGAAAACAGCGGAGCGTCTCCTTGTTCGGCGTCTTCTCTTGCGAAGCAAAGGAGACAAGGATATTTCCAAGGAGACACAAAATCTAAGACAGCGCGAGGCCGCACGTAGGACAGGACAAAATCATTGATAGCCACCCAAGGACCCTCCGGGACACCCCTACGCTTGCCAGGGCCCCTGCTGCCTTCTGCGCTCCCTACAGAAGAGCGGCAAAGCTCCTGCTGCTGCTGTTGCTGCTCTGTGACGGGCTGCGAGTTGTAAGCGGCGGGTATTCTGCAGCAGCAAAGACAATCCGCAGCCCCAATCCCTGCTGCATGCAGCGATCCAGATGTCTCTACAGCAAAAAAGAACATTTAAAAAGACAACATCCGAGGCGTCGGAAATTTGAGGCTTGACTGACCTAACCTGCAGGACGAGGTGGCACCCTCCATCTTCACCGTGTGCATGCTTTGCTGCCTTCTCTGCACTTGTGGCCTTCGCAAACGAGCGGACAGGGAGGGCCTTCAGCCCCGCGGCGCATTGGGGGCCCCCTCCTGGGACCCCTGGGGACCCCGTCGCGCCCTCGACAGGCCGCACAGCGAAGAGGGAACTTATGAGGTCGTAGCGAACAAACCCTGGGCCCTCCTCATCCCGGACCTCAATGTCCTGCAGGGAGAATCCCCATACGCCAAGCCCCAAACCTCATCAGGCCCTAAGGCACTGCATGCTGCCTGGATACGTACGGTCCCCGTGTACAGACGGTGGAAACAGCAGCGGCGTATTGGAGAGCCTGGCAAGAAGGCCTTTAAGGCTTAGCGGGTTGAGGCCTTAAAGAGAGCATACGTTGGCAGTGAGGCGCAGCCAGAAGCGGCGCCTAAGGAAGCCTCTCCCGTTGCTGTCCACAGAACGCCACAGCAAGAAATCCTCTTGGTGCTGCGCGTTGGCATGCAGCAGCAGAAAGAGGGGCAGCGAGGTGGCCTGCGCGGAGACAAAAGAAACAGATGAGGCCAAGGGGAGATGCAGACACTCAACAACACAAAGCAGAAAAAACGACGCGCAGCAAACAAGCAGAAGGAGACACAAATGCGCAGACAGCAGGAGACAAAAAGGAAAGGAGACACAAACACAGATACAGCAGGAGATAGAAAAGAGAGGATACACAGTGAGAGTCAGGGACATGCATGCAACAAAGACCCCAGACCATCGAAGAGACACTCCAAGGCAGAAAGAAGGGACAGGAGAGGCAGCGGCTGACTACTGAGAAGAGAGACAACTCTGCGAGGGAAGAGACAGCAAGGAGACACAAAACAGGAAACGCAGACACCCACGCAGCAGACAAAAGCCTCACTCTAATGGTGATGCCGCAGTCAACGTTGGCCCCACACCCCTTGCAGTAGGTCATCCGCGCTGTTCTCCTCTTTAACGAGTGCTGCAGCAGCTCGCAGAACGAGATAGAGGCAGGCTCGCCTCTGTCTCCCGTGGCTCCCTCTGCTTTGTTGCCGCAGCCCGCACGCGGAGGCAGCAAAAATGAGGACGCAGCAGCAGCAGCAGCAGAAGTGCTGCTGAAGCCTGCACGTTGATCACGGAGACCCGGAGAGCTGGGGAAGGCCCCGGAGGCCCCCCTCCCTCCAGACTCGCTGCTGCTCGCGGTCTGCATGCAGGCCCCAACGGGACTCCCGAAGCATCCCTGCTTGCTGCTGCAGCTGCTGCTGTAGCTGCTGCTGCTGCTGCTGCTGCTGTATGCTGTCAGGGGCCCGTCTCCGTGGGGGCCCCCAGGAAGCCCCGCACGAGAAATATACTGCAGATCTACAATAAACGACTCGCACATTTGGGTTGTGGAGTGTTGGTGCAAGAGACAAACTGTCTCCGTTTGCTGCTGAAATGCAAAAAGGGCCTCCACAACTGAGGAGGCTTTTTCGGCTGCCTCCCCCCTTTCAGTCCCTTCCACTTGGACCCTCACTGCGGGGTCACCAGGGGCCCCTCCAAGGGACCCCTCAGCAGCAGAACTAAAGCTGTTCTCTGCAGAAGCTCCTTGGGGAGCAGCAACTCGTGGTGGAGCCTTCGGGAGGGCCCTAAAAGGGACTGGGAAAGCGACAGGAGGTGCGGGGGGCCCCCCTGCTGTAGCAGCAGAGCGCATTTCTTTGTGGAGTCTCTCAAGTAAGAAGCGCAGGGTGGCTTGCGTGCGGTGCAACAGCGTGGCGAGCCCTGTGCGTCACAAACACAAGATATGTCTCCTATTAAGGCCTAAAAAGGAAACAGCAGGGCCTAGCCAAAGCCCTTAAAAACCATAAACTGTGCCGGCATGTCTCCCTCCCAGAGAGAGCGTGTGGCTGCTTCTTATGCTGCATGCGCTGAGCTGTTTCTTATAGTGCATGCATTGAAGAGACAGGCAAATCGCAGCCCCACTGTTGTTGCCAATTTTCTTGTAAAGGCCCAGCAGACGGGCCTCAGGAACTTCAAAGAGGAGCGACTCGAAACCGTTGCTGTGGCAAAACCGACGACCCCCAACTCCCGCGTCTCTTCTGCAGCAAGACAAATAATAAACAAAACTATTTAAAGAAAATAATAAACAAAACTATTCAAAAAAACAATAAACAACTATTTGAAGAATATAATAAACAACTATTTGAAGAATATAATAAACAAAACCTTCGTTTTGTTTTTTGCAAAGAATAAACGGCATGGCAAAAGAGGCACGCGGCTGCAGGGCTGCCTTGCAAAAGACGATTTTGCTGCTGCTAATTTAACGCCAAAAAGAGATAAAGAGACAAAGAAGAGACAAAAGGAGACAAAAGAAGACAAAAGGGGACAAAAGGGGACAAAAGGAGACACCAGCTGATGCGCTCGAAGGCTTATCGAGAGACAGCCAGCCTCTTCTTGCTGCAGCGAGGAAGGGGAAAAGCCGCTCTTTGCCAGCCGTCCCAGGGAGGCGACAGACGAGGGAGGAGGAGACAACAAGAGCCAGACCCAGGGGGAGACACACGAGTAAGAGGTAACAAGAGACAGACCCATGGGAAGACACATAAGGAGGAGACAATAGGAGACATACCCACGGGGAGACAGACGAAAAGGAGACAAGTAGAGACACACCCACGGGGAGACAGAGGAAAAGGAGACGAAAAGAGACAGACAAGAAAGGCGTGAGGTGTAGGGTTTAGGGTTTACCTTGCAAGCTCGAGCATGTGCAGCACGTTGCCAACTTCGCAAGCGACGCAAAAGCCCCGTTCACATGCGTGCAGCGAGAGCGCCTCTTTGAGTGCAGGGAAGAAGAAGAGCAGCTGCAAAAGAGGCCTCACTAATCCCCTTCTGCCTCCCCCCTCAAAGCACCCAAAGGGAGGAAGCTTGACCGAGGGGGGGCCCCCCAACTTGGACGCGCACATCCAGGGGGCCCCCGTCAGTCGATGCAGCGCATAACGGCTGGGCACCCGGGCACTTCTGTTGCAGATGTGGGAAAGAGACATAGGGGCCCCCAATGAACTTGTTAAGGGGGCCCTTCCGACAGTACCCTTGCTGCTGCCACTGCGAGGATTGGGGCCCCCTGAGGGGCCCTCCTTAGGGCTCCCAGGTAGGCGGCCGCCAGGCGACGAAGGTCGTGGGGAGGAGAGATCTGAGCTGTTGCAAACGGACCTGCGGCGGGGGGGCGCCCCCTCGGGGGCCCTTTGTTGCCTCGAGGCCCGCAGGAGAGCCCGTGCGTGCCGGGTGGGGGCCTCGTCCTCATCTGAGTCTCCGCTAGCCGAGCTTGAGGACGGGGAGAGACAAATCCCACTGCTGTCTCCTTTCCCTTTCCAGGGAGGTTTGTGCTGCACTGTAGCCCCTACAGATGCGGGGGGCCCCCCTGGGGGCCCCCACCGCCCCCGGCGGGAGCCGTACCCACCACGAGATCCCACAGAGGCAGCGAAAGAAGCAGCGCCCCCCGAGAGCGAGGGACCCCCCGCAGAGCATGCATCTGCCCAAGGAGGCGTCTTGGGGGCCCCTAGCGTTTGTATGGCGAGCAGCTCGGAGCGCCTGAGGGGGGCCCCTGCGAAGGGCCCCTCCCCTCCTCTTGCAGCGAGGAGGCCCCCCGTCTTTCGAAGGACCAACTCCCTAGAAGAGCCGATGGGCCCATAAAGGGCCCCATTGGGCCCACAGCCAAAAACGTTTGCAGCAAAACGAACCCCTGAGGACTCCTGCCACCCGCCTGCGGATTCTGTGCCTCGTAACAAGGCCAAGGGGAACGGGATCGGGGGCCTTGTGTCCTCCTCAGTGAGGACCTCCACTAGACAGCCACTCCCGTCCTCTGGGAGGCCCCCAAAGGGGCCCCCATCCCACCCTTCAAATACGCTCCTGTACCCACTGTACCCACTGCTGCAGCGCGAATCCCCAGGCTTGCTGGTGCTCCTCTTGCTGCTGCAGTAGCAGGGGGCCCCCCCAGGGGCCCCTGCAGAGCGAAGAAGCATGCCACAGACCAAGTCACTTGCTGGGTCCTCAGCAGCACACGCAGAAATGTATCCCTCCGCGTCTATGGGGGAGGCCCCTGCCCCTGCCCCTCCCATGCCCTCGAGGGCCCCCCAATGGCCCTGGGATGAGGGCCCCCAGCAAGTGTCTCCATCATCACGAAGCAAAGAAGAGACAGGGTACACCCACTTCTCAGACAGCAAGTCGCAGCAGCAAGCTACCCCCTTAAGGAGGGGCCCCCCGCTGCAGCTACCGGGTCGCACACAAGTGCAGCAGCAAGGCATTATGAGGGGCCCCCTGACGCGGGGGGCCCTAAGAGAGTCTAAAAGTTGATATTCCTCTCGCAGTTCCTCCACAGCGCATGCCTCCCTTAGGGGGCCCCCGAGGGTCACCCCTAGCAGCAGCAGCTGCTGCTGCTGCTGCAGGTAGCTACTGCAGCAGAGAGACAGAGGGGAGGGGTCTGGCAGGTGCTGCGTCTCTGCTGCTGCTGCTGTTGGGGGCAGCAGGAAGTCGTCGAGGCCAGGGAGGGGTCCCACTAGCTCTCCAAGGTCTTCCTCGAGGGGCCTGCAGCTCGTGCTGCTGCTGCTGTTGCTGTGGATGCTGCTGCTTTCAAGGACTGTCCCCTGCTGCACCAGCAGCTGCTGCTGCTGTCTCTTTGTTGCAGCAAGAACAGCAGCATGGCGAGCCAAGGGGTCCCCCAGCTGCTGTCTGTTTTGCTGTTGCTGCATCAGCTGCACTAAACCCCCGCATTCGCAGAGAGCAAGCAGAGAGCTTCTTGTGTCCAAAGCAGCACAAGCCAAAGGCCGCTGGATTGTCTGAAAAGGGACAGCCTCAAGGGCCCCTGCTGCTAGGGCCTCTGCGTAGCCGCCGCCGCTGCTGCTGCAGCTGCTGATGCTGTTGCTGTAGGGGGGCAGCAGGGAGAGACGAGACACATCCGCTTGCAAGACACAGCCGTCAGAGGAGACAGCAACAGCAAGGGGGTGTGTCTCCTCTAGCCCGGGAGACAGGAGACACATAAGGGGCAAAGACGAGGGGAAAAGAGACACAGAAGCCAGCGTTTTTGCCTGCAGCCTCAAGTCAAGGAAGCAGCAGCGCCTCAGGGCCTCCTTAAGGCCCCTGGGAGACCCCAGGTGACCCGGCAGCAACGCCCCACATGCAGCTAGCTGCGTACCGGCGAAAGACAGACAAGAGACAGACAGAGGAGACACGAGGGGCAGCACTTCAGAGACAAGGGCCCCCATCCTCGTGTCCAACAACCTCACCATGCCATCCGCACAGCCTATGGGTAGCAGCCCCACAGCAGCAGCAGCAGCAGCAGCAGCAGGACCCGCAGGCAACGCAGACACCGGACTTTGGGTAGCGTAAGAGGACAAGAGAGTCCCCGTGCACAAGTCGAGGAGACACGCAACAGGCTGCAGCAGCAGACAGTAGACTGACAAAAAAAGACACATTAAACGCTGCACTTGCTGCTAACAGCAAACGATCAGAAGAGAGGGAGCAGGTGTACTTGCAAGTCCTAAGGCCTACCGGCAGCAAGGGCTGTGAGGTGTACAGCGAGGTGTCTGTACACCCCAACTAGAAACAAAGACGGCTATAAATACGTGGAGAGCATTGCAACGCCATTTTAAAAAATCAAAAGGCGCGGCTCACTAGCTGGCCTCCAATGAGAGCATAAGGGGCTTCCTCTGCAGGGGGGCCCAGCGTGGTGCCTTGGCTAAAGGCCCCGCAGCACTGCAGCAACTGCTGCTGAGAGACCGCAGATAGTAGAGGCACGGGGAGGCCACCCCGACGAACCAATAAGACGCCGTTGAGACACACACCTGAAAAGCAGACAAACAGCAAAGGAGACACTCTAGAAAGACAGGAGAGACAGACAACTGCAGCAGCAAAATGATAGAGACAGAACATAACAGACAAAGATAGTTTAATACAAGTCTCAGAGATACTGAAGAGGACAGATTCTCAGCTGTACAGACAGAACTGGCTTGCCAGCAGCAACGCCAAGCAGACAGGAGACACCTCAAAGTGTCTCCTTTTAGGGTTTGTTTTGCGGCCTTACTGAGGATGCCAGAGTGCAGCGGCAAAAGCGAACAGACGGCTCCGGGGCCCTCGGGGGGCCCCCCAGCGCCTCCAGGGAGAGGAAAGCAGGTGCAAGGATAAGCAGTAGAGGGGTCAAATGTACAGATACTCCCTCCTATGCTCCCTACACACAAGAGGCCCCCTAAGGGGTCCCAAGAGGCACAAGAGGGCTCAAAGGGGGCCCCCCCGGGCACACAGGGGGCCCGCGCTATCTGCGGCAGCTGCTTCCATACGGGCAAAACGCGAGGCCCCTCCAGCTGGGCCTCGCCAGAATGCAAAGTTTCTAAAGAGTCTCGGGGAGAAGCATCTGAGGGATCCTCATAAGGGCCCCCCATCACAACAACCCCACCCTCATCCGATAGGACAACACCCTGTTCCCATTCCTCATGCTGCTGCTGCTGCTCGTCACCTCCATAGGGGCCCCAGTAAGGAGGAGCCTCCATAGCTGCACCTACGCCTGCAAGAGGGCGTGGGGGAGGCTGGGGGATCTCTAGGGAATTGTTGCGGCAATCAGTGCATGGTAAAAGCACACGCAATTCGTTAAATAGTTTAGGCGCATCTGTAGGACCCCTAAAGAGCCTCAAGAGCAATGATTCAAGTGTACAGCCAGCAGAAAGACAATACCAGGTAGATAGGGCACTTCTGTTGTCTGGGAGCACCTCAGTCCTCCAAAAAAGCGTCAAAAAAGCAGAATGTGTTCAGAGAAAGGGAAGTTGCTTCTCAGTTACACCTGCTTCAGCGTACGGGCCCCAGAGCACAGTCTGCTCTTGGCGTGCTGAAGGGGGCCCCTGTAGAGGCCCCCCTAGCAACCACACGGAAAGTTTTCTCTTTTAAATAGCCACGCCTTTTCAAGTAACAAAGATTTCTTAGAGCAGAAAGCAGCAAAGCTCTGGGCGCGCTAGAAGAGGCTTTGCTGGGGGGCCCGCAAGTGTTCTCCTTTGCTGGGGGCGAGCTGCTCTGCCCCTTTTCTCTCTATCAAAATTGCTTCAAAAGTCGCATTCTTTAAAGTTTGATGTTTCGAGCGTTGTGTTTAGTAGAGCGCATTTCTCTATTATCGACTTCCGCTTCCAGAGGACCCAAGTATATCGCACTAGGGGTTGACGATAAGAGTAATCCCTCTGTGAACAGCAGGCGAAGGGTGCAGCAGGTGAATGCCTGTGATCTTTACTGGAATATTTGTGTGTTTGTTGTACCTTTCAATTGGCATAATTAATGACGCAGGTTTTCTATGAGTGGAATGGGCAAGTATGAGGAGCAGTAGTAAGTAGCCCACCTCCTCAAATTGTGTGTTGGGATGCGTGCTCAACAAGGTGCAGGCTAGCTGCAACTTGGCCGCATTATCTCTTCTCTTGGCTATGCTGAGGCCGCTTTGGCCTCAGAGAGGCAAAATTTTTGTGGATCTTCATTGTGGCTAAACTATTCTATAATTATTGTCTTGTGTTGGTGCTTGCGGCTTCTAAACAGAGGCAAAACAACGCGGTTCTACGCCTGTTTCTGCGAATTTGTAGCTTATTAATCATTTTCATGTTTAAAAATGACAGACGCTTGGAGTTACTTTTTATTCTGATTGTGGAATTCTACTTTGAAAGAAAGAAAAGTTTAAAGTTAAAGAACACTTCTTGTCAGCACGAGGTGTCGCACTTGAAGGGCTTTGATTAAATTGAATGTCCACCGTAAAAGCAAGCCAATAGGCTGTGAGGATTCCCCGTGTATTTTCTTGTTTTTTTAAAGAAAGCGGAGATATTTCTCTATGTAGTTTTTTATGTATTTCTTTATGGACACAACTCTCTCAACCGTTTCAAATATGTTTTATGTGTAAAACTGGGGGGAAATTTAATCGCTTGAAAGAGCTCTTGTTTGTCTAGTCAGCGCTGATGGCAAAAGAGGACAGAAAGCTGACTTTCATGAAAGAAACAAACAACTTAGGATTTTTCATTTATATCTTCTTTACAGCGGAGACTCTACCAAATGTTTCCACTTTACAAATTCATAAACTAAAGCGAACCGGGACT
Source organism: Eimeria falciformis (assembly GCA_002271815.1). Lineage (NCBI taxonomy): Eukaryota > Apicomplexa > Conoidasida > Eucoccidiorida > Eimeriidae > Eimeria > Eimeria falciformis. Next base: position 141,450 of record NPHX01000478.1, read on the forward strand.
GCATCGACGCTTGCGGTGTGTTGGTGCGTTTGTACTGGCAGTTCGTTGCTGCAATCAGAAGATAATACTAAGTGAAGAGAAGATAATAAATGATGAGAAAATAATAAATAATGAAAAGATAATAATTGATGCATTTAACCTCGGATTGTGTCAGGTTACTCTGGAGAAGATCGCGAATGACACACCGTGGGAATCCAGAAAGAATTGGGAATTGTCTACCCATTAATACCGTATTTATCCGATCTTCCAGATACCTCGAAAAACAAGACAGATAATAAACGAGATCCAAGCTTACATACTCATTCAACTTTAGTAAATGAAGGAGAATACACTTCAGTGCGCTTGTAGGAACCTCCACTGGAGGTCCAGATACTCAATGTCAACCAACGACAGCCTGACGGTGACTTTGCGTATGATTGTTTCTACCTACCTGCTTTGCAACAAGCTTGCTAATTATAAGGAGAACTGTGGCACACAAGGATTATGGCCAAACGTGCACGGAACTTGGCATTTAATGAAGTTCGCGAGACAAGCCACAGATTGTGGGACGCTTGACAAAATCAAATTTCATCAAGCGGATTATTTTAAATGCAGGAATAATAATGGCATTTCTTCACTGGTGGAACTTGAACGGTGTGCACAGCGTTTACGGTTTTGAGGGGCAGTTGGCCCGCCTCTAATTGAAATAAAATATTGCTTAGAGAAAGCTGAAACAAATTAAATGAAAAATTACAAGCTTAGAAGTAAACTTACAAGAATTTTTAAATTTTAAAAAAGTTATTGAAGCTAGTTGTGAAGTTGCTTTAGGTGAATTTTCGGTGGCACTAATAAAAGCTAAGAACCTATGAAGGCTGTGAGAGTAGAGCTACAAGGGATCTTCTAGGGTTAAAACAAACAATAAAGATAATGGAATTAAAATTTTAAAGATGCGGAATCACAACAAAACTATTTAAACTGCATATAAATATGACAATATCGTGGGCTCCTAAACCCAAGTATCACCATTATATTACGGGTTCATAGAACAGCGAGAAACAAACAAAACCCCATAAATAAATGCGTCCCAATTATTTCAATTACATAAAAATTGTTTTTCCTTTATTTTAATTGTAGCTGAAGACGATTTGTGGCGAGGGTGCGGCTTTGTCTGCATCTTGACTAGTACACAGAGCCGCAGGAGGCTGCATCCAGCAACAATGAAGGTTAGGTGAAAAAGCGAAACACAGCAAGGCAACTATAACACAAATGAAATTTGTTTTTGGTTATTAAGAAGTTCTATTTATTTTTGCTTTTCCTTGAACCTCGCAGATATTGTGGCACAGCACTTGGGGGCTGAGCCGCTGCAGCTGAAGAAGAGGGGCACTCAACAAGACATAACGCAGCAACCGTTTTTTCTCAACAGAACAGATTGCTCACTATTAGTGCATGCTTCTTAGGCAAGGGCAGGTGTGGGTTTGTTGTGTCGTCCAGACGGAGAGGGGTCTCGTGGTGCCCGTAGTTGTGCTTGGGCAGTATTGAATCTCGGGGGCCCCAGATGCGCTGAGCGGCAGGGGCAGAAACGACTCTCACCGCCGGCTGCGTTTAGGAGGGATGCATGCAGCACTTTGCGAATAAGGGCTTTCCTGGAAGCAAGCAGCGATGGTGGCAACGAGACAGGGAACAAAAACAGCAGCAGCATCGCCTGCTGCTGCTGCTGCTAAGGGCCCCAGGGCCCGAAGCCCTCGCAAGGCCAATGCGCCGCGGAGGGTCCCCTCAGCGCGTAAGAAAGGAGCTGCATCTCCTCCAGAGAAGGCAGACGCTGAGCCTCAAAGGGGACGGGCAATCGGCTCCCCAGCAGGGTCTCCTCGTGCTGAGAAAAGTTCCTCTCCTGCTGCAAAGCCTAAGAGAGGCAGGACCCCCCGTGTGCATGTGGCTTCCAAGGCCGAGGTCATTTCGCCTAGGGGACGATCTGGCAGCAGCAAAGGGACCCCCAGCTCGGGGCCCCACCTCAGGAAAGCCTTTCTTGAACACAGGCAGCAAACGGGGCCCCTCCCTCTAGTAAGAGACATGAGCAACATGAGCAGCATTGCTTTTGCTTCTGAAGGCCCCCCCTTTAGTGTCCAAGGGAAGGACGGCAGCACCGCAGCACAGGAAGAAGCAGAAGAGGGCACCTCTACCTCGCGCCCCCGTCGGCGCACTGCAGCAGCAGCAGCAGCAGCAGCAGCAGGAGCGTCTTCTGCAACGGAAGAGAGCAGCCTGCCTCTTGCGGCCTCCCCCAGTGGCGATTTGTGTGCTCCCCCTCTGCATGCAAACAGCACCAGCAGCACCAGCAGCAGCAGCCGGTTGTCTGAGGGGAAGGTGGCCCAGTTGCTACTAACGTATTTTTGTTACGCCTCTCTTTATCTCACTCGCAAGCCTTTTGCCACAACAAAACGCGAATTAGAAATACAACTAGGGCTCAGTGCTTCTGCCTTGGGGGGAGTAGACAGCGCCTTTTTGGGGGCCTATGCTGCATCGCAGCTGCTGCTGGCTCCCGCCCTGCTGGGGGCCCCCGGGGGCCCCAGCTGCGAGACGATTCTTGCTGTTGCGTATGCTTTTAGTGGGGGTTCGTGTTTCTTTGTTTATCTTCTTCCGGATTCTCTGCTGTCTCCTTTTTCTCTCGCGTGTCTTTGGGGCTTTAACGGGGCAGCGCAGGCGCTGGCCTTCCCTCTGATTGTCTCCTTTCTGTCGACCTGGCTTAGCAGCAAAGAAAGAGGAGGGGTTATAGGTGAGCAGCAGCACCAGCAGCAGCTGCAGCACCAGCAGCAGCAGCAGCAGCACGGAGACAAGGCAGGGGGTGTCTTCCTTCTAACGGACTCCCCCTCAAAACAAGGCCTTTTTTCCCGACCGTTGTTTTTGGGGGCCCCATGAAGAGCCCCCTGAGAGGTTCCCTTTCTGTAGCTGCTGACTGGCTGGTCAGGGGTGTGTGTGTGTGCGCCTCGCTTTCAGGTGTATGGGCAACTTGTCAGCAAGTCGGCAGCATCTTCGCCAGCTATCTTACTGCAGAACTTCTCGGTGCTTCATCCCGAGGGGTTTGGGGGGCCCCCTCCGCCTTAGGGGGCCTCAGCACGGGGGCCTCCACCTGGCGGCTGGCCTTCCTGGTGCCGGCTCTGTGGGTGCTGGGCTGCGCCTTGCTCCTCGCCTGGGGCCTTAAAAAGGCCCCCGAGCAGGGCCTCTTTACCAGAGCTGCAACCACAGAGCAGGACGAGAAGCAGCAGCAGCAGCAGCAGCAGCAGCAGCAGCATGGCAAGTCGCTTCTGCGTCGAACTGTTGCGATGAGTAGCATTAAGAGGCTCTGTGCAGCTTATTTTTGTGTGAAGCTCGTCAGATATTCTCTGCTGTATTGGATGTCTTATTACTTCGAGAAATACGCCGGCCTCACGTCCTCAGCAGCAGGTACGAGGGTTTAGGGTTTAGGATTTAGGGTTTAGGGTTTAGGGTTTAGGGTTTGATCGAAAGCGTTGTGGTTTGTGTCTTACGGTCTTCGCATGCACGGGTTTTTGAGATGCCACGCGTAGGGGTTTTGGGGCTATTAGGGTTTAGGGTTAAGGGTTCAGGGTTCAGGGTTTTTGCTTCTTTTCCCAGCGCTGCATGACTGAGGCTCCTGCGTTTCCTTGCAGAGAATTTTAGGGTTTATGGTGTTTGTGTGTTTGCAGCCTATTACTCAATTTACTTTGATGCTGGCGGTGTGTTGGGGTCGGTGGCTGTGGGGTGCGTGTCTCCCTTTTGAGCCTTCTGTTGTTGGTTGTCTCTCTTCTTCTATGCCTTTCGTTGTTGTCTGTCTCTCTTCTCCTTTTCTGCCTGAAGTTTGTACGTTGGCAGCAAGGAGTGCCTTAGTTTGTTTTCTTTATTCTTTGGGGTTGTGTGCTGCAGCTGGCTCTCCGATCGGTACCTTCAGGGCCGGCGTTTGTTGCTGCTTGCTCCTCTCTGCTGCGTCGCTGGCTGTGCCCTTTTGCTGTTTCACTTCTCTGTCCTTTGGGGGCCTCCAGGAGACATTCATTGGGTCTCCCAGGTGGCCCTGCTGCTGACTGGTGCTGCTGTCTCTGCACCGGATTCTGTTTTGGGAGGGACAGCCACAGCAGACGCATGTGCAGACGAGCCAGATGGGTCTGCTGCTGATCTTGCTGCTACTGCCTCCTGTACGTTTCTCCTTCTTTCTCATTCCCCTTTTTAACTGGAGAGACACTTGGCTCTTTCATGCGTGTGTAGCGATAGAGATGGAGACTGGCAGCAACACAAAGTTTTACATATATGTTATCTGTAGAGAGAGATTGTGTGTTTTTCTTTGTTGCGTCTCAGGCATCGTTAACGGATCCGGGAGTGTCGGCTCGATCGTCCAGGGCCTCCTGACTCCCGTCCTCCTTTCTGCGTATGGGTAAGCTTCTCGGCAGCTTTAGGGGCCCCCCTGCGAACTGCCTCGTCACAAATCAAGTGTGTGCATCCCCATGGCATTGCGTCCCTTCTCTTTTGTGCAGGTGGGACCAAGTTTTCTTTTTACTGGCAGGAACTGCGACGCTCGGGGGCCTCTCCATCATCCCAGGGGCCGTTCGGGACATTCAGGTATGCCGGAGGCCCCTTAAGTCGGCTCAGCTTCAACTCCCGTGCCAGGCGAGATCCCAGCATCTCTGCAGGACCCTTGGGGCCGCTGGGAACCCTTACGGGTTTTTTGTTTTTGGCTCTCCTTTGATTGGGATGGCTGTGACTTTTGTTGATGAATACGCACAGGTGCTCCGCAACAAAAAGGATATTTAGGGGCCCCCCAGTCAAAGTACCAATGCACTTGGCAGCCGCCCCTGTGGGCTGTCGCACCTCAAATCTGCTGCAAACTGAAAAGCTATGGAATTTTTTGGGGGTCCTCTGGCGTAGCTCCGCAGGCTGTCTGCCTTGCAGCCTGTTGGAACAGCCTGAGGATTGCTCATAGCTTAGCCAGCCAAACTCATAAGAAACCGCACAGCGCCCAGTTCAGAAAAGAGCACTTTATGCTGCTTTTCATGCAATGAAGTGAAAAACGAGTGGTTTTCGGGAGAGATTCGTGTGGGAAGGAGGTTAAGAGGCTTCTCGGTGCAACACAACTATCAATGATTAGAATCTAGTAGTGAAATTTTTTACGGAGGAGTATTCCTGTTGAAGCTGAACTGAAAACAATTATTCTTTAATTTAAACATTGTTTGCGATGGGCAAAAGAAACATGTGCCAGGGACACCTGGTGGTGATAAGATCATATGTGGGGTCACTTCCAGCAACACCCACGCCAATGTCCGTCTGTTCTGTCTTCATTCCGAGCTTTCTGTCCCTAGAGTGTTTTTGTTAAAGCATTACTTAGTGTGTATTTCAGTGTTTCTGCAAATGTGTCCTGTATTCTCTAAAGTGACCCTGAGTTGACGAGAATGCCAATGGACTGTCTGGCAGGGGAGCGCCAAGTGACCTTCCCCTAATGATGGAGTACTGTCTTCATGAAAAAACCAGTTTAGAGCTGTGGCTACAGTTTAAGGTGTTTTGCTGTCTGTACATGCAAAGCTCTTCTCTGTAGGGAATGCTGAGCGGCTTCCCTCCACAGCGGAGGCCCCAAAGGGTTCCAGTTGCCGCAGAAAGTATTAAAGCGGGGCCCTCGCCTCTTTTGAAGCTTTCCAAAGGACTTGAGGGCCCTGTTAAGGAGGTTTATGGGGGAGTCCACACGTTCTTACGGATTAGGCCGCCTTCCCCTTCATCACATGCGGGGTTATTGCCTTGCCTTGGGTGCCTATGCCCAGAGGCCCCTGCCTGCAGCACCTCCCCACAGCACTTGCCTGCGTCCTTGGGGCCCCTTGTGCTTCCCCAGAGTATCCATCAGCATGCAGCAATTCCAGCGAGTCCTCTTTTGTCTGTCCCTCGCGAGGGGAGCCTCAAGGGCCTCAGGGGCACCCCTTCTCTCACACTTGGGAGAACCCGAGCTCAGACTTGTCTCCCTAAGGAGACAGGAGGCGCCATAAAGGCAGGCACAGAGGGACTCCCAGGGCACGGCATAAATGCAGCTCTGCAACCGGCATCTCAGCAAGTCTCTGTGGTGGTGTTACCTCCTCCAGCACCCTCCAAAGCCCCCGTGCGCTGTGAGGTTCAGACGCCTCCCTTCCGAGGCCCCTCTAAGGCTTGCCAGGCCCATTCTGCTCCTACCTTGCGGCGGCCTTTGACCGCAGGGTCACGAGGGCCTCTCCACAGAGGCCTCCAGCAGCTTCAGGAAGGGTTTGATGGGGCCCCTCTGCCTCCCGCTGCCCAGACACCCCAGGCCGCCAGGAGCCTCCCCCTGTACCCATGGGCTTGCTTGGGCCTTAAAGGGTACGAGGGCCCCTTCCAATTCGAGGGACTGCTGCAGCAAGATGCCTCGCAAGAGGTTGCCTTCCAAGCTGTTGGCTGCCCAGCAGCACAGGCCGTCCTGGCCGGACTCAACGCATGCATTGCAGTGTGAGCTACGCTAGGGTTTAGGGTTTAGGGTTTAGGGTTTGCAGGAGCAAGAAGAACAAGAGGGAAGCGTCGTCACTGCCCCTATGCGCCCCAGGCACGGAGCCTCAGGCAGCGGCAAGACATACACCATGCTGGGACCCCAACGGCCAACCTCTAAGACCCTGAGCAGCAGCAGCAGCAGCAGCAGCAATTGGGGCATCGGGCTGCGGACGATAGACTTTGTGATGAGGGCTCTCGAGGCCCGGGAAAAAGAAAGAGGCCCCCTAAGGTAGGAGGCCTCCTTCTCCCTCCGCCTTCCTCCCTTCTCCGTCTGACTCTTCTTTTTCTTGTCCTGCTGATTCTCATCAGCATTTTGACTTGCTTTGTCATTCGGATTGTGTTTTAAGCCCTATCTCTGTTTGTTTGCCGCTGCGCTGCAGTCCGCCGTTGGAAGTGTCTCTTTCTGCTGCTGAGATTTACTGCGGCAAACAAAGAGACCTTTTCACCCTCCCCGCAAGGCCTCAAGGAGACACAAGGAGTGCCTCGCAGGTTCGTTTGGGCTGCTGGCTTTTCTTGGGGCCCCCAGGGGCCCTACGCCAGGGGGGCCCTTGGGGTTCTTCTTGGGGCCTTTAGGGGCCCTATATACCACGGGGGCCCTCGGGTTCTTCTTGGGGCCCCCAAAGGCCCCATAGCTTGGGGGCCCTTGAAATTTTTGGTGGGGCCCCAAGGGCCTCGTAACCTACGGCTGCTGGATCTCTCATGTGCTTGTGGCTGCCTGCTATGCGCATGCAGAGGGGGCCTCAGGCAGAGGGGAAGAGGGGGCCCCTGCGGGTACACTCGGCAGGTGAAGCAGTTGCTGCTGCCCTTAAGGCCCTCAGCCGGCGGGCCTCACGGAGGACTGCAGCAAACAGCAGCAGCAGCAGGAGCCACGCCATTCTCACACTTGCTATTGATTACCCGGTTGGCCGAACCTTGCTGCTCCCCTGTCTCCTTTCTGTCTGTCTCTTTTTTCTCTCTGTCTCTTCTCTCTGTGTGTCTCCTCATTCTCTGTCTGTCTCTTTATCTGTCTCCTCACTCTCTGTCTGTTGTCTGTCTCCTTTGTTGTTTGTGTAGGGGTCTGAGAGGAGGGGCCCCCGGTTGTATCTGCTTGACCTTGCGGGTGCTGAGCGTGAGCCCGGTGCGGGTTGGGGGCCCCAGCCTTGGCTAGTTGGGGCCCCAAGTGTCTCTGCGCCACGAGGCCCCCGGGCTCTGCTAGCCTTTGAGGTCCGTCTGAAGAACCTTGCCTCACGGGGGGCCCCAAGGCCTGCAGCTTCTTTATCCCGAGAGCCTTGGGGGCCCCCCAGTTGCTGCGTGTCCTAACGAACTGTCTCCTCAAGGAGGGCCTCAAGGCCTTGGGTTTAAATGCTACTAAGTGTCTCCTCGCCTCCCTGCAGGCCTCAACCATCAGCAGAAGCCTCACGGCCTTCATGGGAGTTATTGCTGCTCTCGGGAGACACTGCGTTGCTGCAAGAGGCAGTGGGGGCCCCCAGGCTGAGACCCATGGGGGCCCTCGTCCCCTGCTCAGTCTCAGGGGGCTCCCAGCAGCGGCTGGCGCAAAGCCTCAAGACACAGCTGCCCCTAGTCAGCCGTGTGGGGGCCCTCCTGGGGGCCCCCAAGCTGTATGCAAGAGAGCGGGAGGTGCTACTGTCCCTCGGAGCCCCCATGGAGGCACCACTGCCAAAAGCCGCCGGGAACCCCCCGGGGGCCCCCCCGTTCGGTTCCGTGACTCGTGCCTCACAATGGCCATAAGAGATGTTCTGGTAAGAGGCATTTCAACTCCCAGCCGGAGACGATCCCTGGGGTGACGATCCCCAAAACCTCCCACGAATACCAACATGAGGCCTTTTTTTGAGGCTTTTTTCCATGAAGCCTCTTTAGATGAGATCTTGCCTTGAGGCCTCTTGATGAGATCTTGCCTTGAGGCCTCTTTTGATGAGGCCTCGCTTTGAGGCCTCTTTAGATGAGGCCTTGCCTTGAGGCCTCTTTAGATGAGGCCTTGTCATGGGGCCCCTTCTGATGAGGCCTTGCCATAAGGCCCCTTTAGATGAAGCCTTGCCTTTAGGCTTTGTCTCCTTGGTGTTTGTTCAGGACGGCTGCGCTCATGTGGCCCTGGTGTTTACCGTGAGCAGCAAGAAGACAGACAGAGGCCCTACGCTGCAGACAATTCGGTTTGCTGCTGCTGCTAGCCAGCTAGGGTAAGGCCTCCTCCCAAGGAGACGATCCCCATGTCTCCTCCCTGTTGCATGCAGAGAGGGACTGGTTACCTTCAGGGCCTCAAACAATAATCGTCTCCTTGCGAATTGCTGCAGGCCGTTTTGCCTCAGACGCCCAAAGGGCCTCAGGGACAGTACAGACACCCAATGCAGCAAACCCAATCCAACAACAGCAACAGCAGCAGCAGCAGCAGCGGCAAAAGCATCAGCAGCAACAGAAGCAGCAGCAGCAGCAACAACAACAACAGCGGCAGCAGCAAAAGCATCTGCAGCAGCAGCAACAACAGCAGCAGCAGCAGGGCCAGGTGTCTCTCGGCTTTCCAGGCTGAGAGGCCTCAAAGGCGGAGAAGAGACAGCAGCAGCAGCAGCAGCAGCAGCAGGAGCCTCCCATTCAAAAAGAAGCCTGAAGGTCTCCTTTCCAGCCGTCAACCTTTCTGATAATTTTGTCTCTCTCTCAAGAGACGCTCCTCTCCGGCGCTGCACAGAGCAGCAAGCCAACACCCCCCAATATACAAAGAGGCCCTTTGGGGCCCCTTGGAGTTTTTCAGAAGCCCCAAGGAGCCCCCGAGGGCCTCCTGGGGGCCCCCTAAAACCCGACGCAACGACTGGGGGAGACAGGGGAGACCCCAGCAGAAAGGAGACAGCAGCCAGGGGGTCTTCTTCAGAGCAGCAGCAAGAGAGACACTCAGCACACAGAGGCCCCAGCAGCCCGCTTAAAAACCGCAGACGATCTGCTTCTGTCCCAGATAGCCTCAGCAGCATGCAGAGATACAGCAGCAGCTGCTGCTGCCGCTGCTGCTGCTGCTGCTGCAGCGCTAAGGGGCCACGGGAGTGGGGACCCATGAGAAACAGTCTCCCAAACAGAGACACCTTGCCTGCTGCTGCTGCTGCTGTTGCTGCTGCGGACAGAGGGGCCCAGCATGCCATTAGGGCTGCTGCCGTTACTAAGCAGCGTGCAGCAGCAGCAACTCGAAGGCGCATTGATAGATAAAATGAAGGGCCTCAGGGCCTTAAAAAGGGCTGCCACAGAAAACCCTGATTTTGCTAGAGAAGAGACACTTGGAGGGTCGCAAGACACCCGAGGGGCCCACAGGGCCTCGTGCAGCTTCAAAACCCAAAGGCCTTTGGGCGGGGGCCTCCTTTGCTGCTGCTGCCGCAAGGGCCCCTCAAACTTGAGAGGTGTCTCCTTTTGTCCCTAACTTCTGCAACAATTGGGTCTCTTGTGTCTCCCTTAGAAAGCCTCAGTGTCTCCTCACCCTTTGCCCGAGGAGACAATTTGAAGGCACGTCAGCACAAGCCCCCCGTTAACCTCAACTGTCTGTACAACAACAACAGCAGCAACAGCAGCAGCAGCAAGCACGCTCTGTTTCTTTAGGGGCCCCCTAAGGGCCCCTGAGGGGCCCCCCTGTAGGTGTTGGCTTTAAGGAGAAAGGGCGACGGGTGTTAAGGGACTAGCTAAGGTGTAGGGGCCCACCTCTCCCTCTGCAAGCGCCGCTGCTGCCGCAGCAGCACTGCTGCTGCTGCTGCTGCTACCAGCAGCCACGCCAACACAAACAGCAAAAAACCCCAAGGATCGTCAACGGGGACAACTGGTGCTGCTGCTGCTCCTGCTGCTGCTGCATGTTCGTTGGCTTTCCACACATCATCAGAAGCTGTAGAGGCCGCCGTTGCTGCTGCCGCAGGGACACCTGCTGCTGCTGCAGGGACACCTGCTGCTGCTGCAGGGATACCTGCTGTTGCTGCAGGGACACCTGCTGCTGCAGCAGGAGCTGCTTCGAAAAATGTCTCCATAATCCTCCCTGTTGAGCTGCGCGGCGTCTCTAGGGGCCTGAATGCGTCACCTGCTGCTGCCCCTGCTAAGACTGAGGCCCCAGCTACTGCTGCTGTTGCTGTTGCTGCTGCTGTTGCTGCTGCTGCTGTTGCTGTTGCTAGGCAGCAGCCGCTGCTCTTGGGTTCCAAAGAATCACATGGGGGCCCCTGAGGCCAAACCCTCGCCGACCCTCTGCCGCTGCTTGGGGTTTTTAACAGAAAGCAAAAATGGCCCTTTGCATGCGACCTGCAATGAAGGGCCCCTCAAACCACAAACGGTTGATGGGGCCCCCAGATAGCGAGCAGCGGGGCCCCCCACGAGACACCTGAAATCCAGAGGACTAATGCAGTTTTAAAACTTTGTAAATAAACACAAAAACGTATCTTTGCTGCTTTTTCGAGGCGGTGTGCTGCTGGATTTGGTGTTGTTGCTGCTGTTGCTGCTGCTGCTGTTGCTGCTGTTGCTCAGCAGCTGGATCGCATGCAACGCGCAGCTAGCAGTATTGGGGCTTTGAATTATGTCTCTGCAGCAGCAACTGCTCCGCTACAAAGCATCTCTTATTGCTTGCGTTGTGCTGCTCTATGAAGCTGAAGGCCAGGCAATCTCTGCTGCTGGTGCTACAGCTGAGCTGTATCCGCACCTTCTTCGGGTGTCTCGCTGAGGCCCTGCCGATCTGCCACTCGCGAAACCTGTGGGGCCCCCCAAACAGCAAAGCCATTTCAAGGGGCCCCGAGGGCTGCCTCGAAGGGGCCTCTTTTGACCTGTTTACACTCAACAACAGCAACAGCAGCAGCAGCAGCAGCAGCAGCAGCAGCAGCAGC
>NPHX01000478.1:161734-173439 GCA_002271815.1 Eimeria falciformis
CAATTTGCCGCGCTGCCAGTGGCCCCCAAAGACGATTACACATGGGGGCCCCTGCAGTGAGGCCCCGAACCCTGAACTTGCAATTTGCCTCAGAAACGACAAGAGACGCGAGATGAAGCAGAAAATGTTTTTAATAAAAACTAGTGAAACACAGAGGGAGACAGATATATAATATAATTAAAAAAAGCAGGGAGACAGACAATAAGAAAGGGAGACAGAGAAACAGAATAAGAGAGGGAGACAGAGAGACAAAGAATAATATATGAGAAGAAACAAGGTTCCCCAGGCCTTACGGGGAGGTGGGCCAGGGCCTCGTCGGCAACCCCTTTGAGGAGGGCCTCATGCTGCAGGGCCTTGAGACTTCTTGCTGCAGCAGCTGCTGCTGCTTCTGCCCTTGACGCCTCTTCTAGTACAAGCTCCTGCTGCTGCTGCTGCTGCTGCCCCTGCTGCTGGGCAGCTGCGTGGGAGTTCAAAATGCGGATCTTTCTTCGGATGTTTTGCTGCTGCTGCTGCAGCGCAGCGATGTGCTGCTGCTGCAGCAGCAAGAGGTGCAGCAGTTGCTGCCGATTGAGAGACGGGAGGATAGAGATTGCCCTTTCGACAAGGGCCTCATAAACCTCAGGAGGCAGAGTGGGGATCGGGGAGGCGAGTTGCTGGGGGCCCCCGTCTCCTGTCTCTGTCTGCTTTGCTGCTGCTTGCTGAGGCCCTCCCGCGAGGCCTGGGGCCTCAGGGCCCCCAGCGAGGCCCAGGGCAGCCAGGGGCCTCTCTAGGGTTTGCAAGAGTTGGTATCTGTTCAACAGAGCAATGGGTTTGGGGGCCCCCAGCTCGGGGATAAATACCTTTAGCCGCTTGTCGCATAGAGGGTCAGAGGGGGCCCCCCAGGGGGCCCCCAGTGTGTCCCCAGTCGAGGGGCCCCCTGAGAGCCTCGCCCAATCCGCGTCTAACTCTTCTGTTAAAAGCAGCCGCCAGTCCTGAGGCCCCTCTGAAAAGAAACTGGGGGCCCCTGGGTTCGAAGGGCCCCCTTCCCCACTGGCGCAGACGCCCTGGGGGCCCCCTGTCACCGGGGCCCCATCTATCCGTAAAGGCGGAGGAGGCAGAGATTGGTTTTGCCCTTGCTGTCCCCTAATTCCTTCTTGCTTCTCGGTTGGAGACAGAGCAGGGCCAGCCTCATCTGAGGCAGCACAGTGCTGCTGTGAGGCTCCTGCTGCAGGAGGCCCTTCAGCAGAAGGTGACCCTTGCGAAACGCCAGGGGGCCCCCACATGCGCCGCCATGTGGTGGGGCCCAAGGGCCCCACCTCTTGTGTTGTGACGAGCTGCCATTGAGCATCCCCTTGGGCTCTCTGCTGTTCCCGTCTGAAGGCCTCTACGTCAAGGTCAGGCCTGGGGAAGCGCGCAGAGGTGGGGGGCCCCCCGGGGCCCCCAAACGCATCAAGACTGCATGCAGACGCGTCGGAATAGACAGATTTGCTGGCTCTCTTTTCTGCTGAGGCTCTTCGGCTGGGGGCCCTCTTTTCTAAGGAAGAGGAAAAGGGGGCCCTTGAAAACCCACGGGATTCTCCACTTGCAAATTCCCTGAAACTGCAAGGAATTTTGGCAAAGGGACTGCTGAGGGAGCGCAGGGGCCCCCCGAGACGAAGGAGAACCATTCCGTAGCCCAGCTAACCGATAATGTGGGGCCCCGCCCTTGCACTGAAATCGAAACCATCTAGAGGCCTCCACAACCCAGAAAACTCCAACTAAATCAAAATCTCCTTTGTGTATATTTTCTGATGTTTTCAAAGTAAAGAATAAACATAAAAGGTCGGGCGTCTGAACCACAGAGGATCGGCTCGCTGGGTGACAACGAAGCTGCCATAAATGGGTTGTCAATTCGCCTGCGAATTTTAAAGTGTTTTCAAAAACAAAAATTAATTTATAAAATAGTTTCCTGGTGTCTTTGTCACTTTCCGTTTGAGAAGGCGCAGAAAAACAAACATCTTGAGGCCCTGCAGGGGGCCCTCGGGGTCCTGCTGTGTGGGGGCCCCTTGCTGACTAATTTGGGTTTCGTGGGAATGTTTAAACTGCAAAAAAAATAAATTTTGTTTGATTTAACTGCATTTTAATTGAATTTTTTCAAGTTAACAATACACGCCTTCCGGGTGCGTCTCTAACTAACCTTGGCAATACGTACTAACACAGAGTGCTAGACGCCTGTGAATAAAAAGCAGGCCTCGGGTTAAACATTCTTTTAAACGTTTAATTTTTTAATTTCAAAAGACCAAGAATTTGTGGCAGTTAGAGCTGCCATTCTTTTATTTATCTAGTTAATTTTCTTTAGTTATAAAAAGCCTGTATGGGCTAGGTTTCTGCCTCCTGCAATTCGAGCATTTGAGGTATTTCTTCAGAGCTGCCGAACTTGTTTAAATAAAATTTACGCTTTTGATGTGTCTTTGGTCTATTAGATGATGCGTTTGGTGTTTATTATAAAAGTATCTTCGTTGATGTTTCTACAATCTGATTTCTCTGTAAGAGTTCAATCCACCGCTCTCCTCAACACCATTAGCAGAAACACAAAACCAAAACTTTAAAGGATTTAGAGATTTATTCAGTTATGTAACTGTTTTATGCCCTTCCTGTCGATTGGTCGTTTTGAGTGTCTGTGCAGATGCGGTCAGTTTAGTGTTTTATTCTCTCGTCTGTACCTGCTTGCACTTGTTGAGTTATCAGACAATTTTTTCATCTGCTCCGCGCAAGCAGCTTATTTAGAGAAACACGACTAAAAATTGCCTTTTGTTAATTTTTCGTCTTCTCCGCTGGCTGATTGGTGCTGAAATTCCCTACCCCGAACCCTCAAAGCCCCAAACCTTCAGTGCGTTTGTTTTGTTCTTGTTGGCTTTTGTTTCCCTAGCTTTCGTCATCGCATGCCTCTGTTTTTGTCTGTTTCCGTTGCTGAGATTTTTCCTGATTTTTCTCTCCCAATTTGTTTTTTGTTATTTGTGTGTTTCTATCGTTTGAGGGTTGGCGGGTGTTTGTGTGTTTCATGGGAGGATTTTGCCTGCAAGTGTCAAAACTGGTTGTCTGTTTTAATTTGTAATATTTTGTTTCCCTATTTCTCTTTTCCTGCCTTTCGCTTGCTTTTCCTCGCTCATTCACATTGAGGATAGTTTTGTTGTTCAGGTTGTTCGTGAGGCCCGGACTCCAGCAGCAGCGCAGCACGGGGAAGAGAAAATAAACTTCTAACCCTCAGAAAGCAGAACCAGTTCAACTCCATGCAAATGCATCTTCACCCCAACAGAAGCCTCAACAGATACCCCGAAGAAGCAGCAGCAGCAGCAGCGGCAGCAGAGCGGAACAACTTTTTGCTTTTGTGCGGCTTGACGGTTGCATGCAGAGCCTCAGATAAAGCGAATGTCCGTTGTCTCGGTTTGCTGAGTGCTGCGACCAACCGTCTCCACCTGCATTTGGGGAGATAATCAGACCTCTTCTGTATTTCCATGCGTATTGCTTATATCGAAATGCATCTCTTCAGGTGCACTTGCTTGTCGGGTTATAGGCCCACATCTTTTTCCACATATATCAGCTCAGACTTTTGCAATTAGAGATGGATAGGATATTAGTTATTTATATGTTTTTTTCTGTTTACTAACCATCTGAACACGTGTCTATAAATGCTCCTTTCAGCCCTACGAGTCGAAGGCGCATGCAAGGCTACGGGAGCTTCGCTTAGTGCTGTTCACACAAATCCATTATTTTAACACCCAACTCCAAACCCCACAAAAACTGAAAAGAATTGCTTTAAGCAATCTACTGCTTCTCTTGCTGCTGCTGCTGCTGTCAGACGCTCCTGCAGCAAAGCACTAAATTTCCCTTTAGAGGAGATCCACATCACAAAAACCAACAATATCCCTCATTGCTATTGCTGCAACAAACTTTAAGGAATTGTCTGCAGCTACGCTACTGAAGCTGCACACAGCCCCTTAGTGTTTGCTGCTAACACCGAGTTTCTGTTGCTGCAGCAGCATTGCTGCTGCGGAAAGCTAGCTGCTGCTGCAGCAACAAAACAAGGCATAAGTGTGCAAACATAAATGGGATTAGCAGCTTTTTCATGGTTGCATCTATAAAGCCTCCTGCTCCACCCTAAAACCTCTTTCTATTTCGCCTCTTTTTAATTTACGGGTTTCAGGATGCGTCTTTCAAGGAAAACAAAAGAAAATGCCATTCATGTTCCAAATAAAATTTTTCTAAAATGCAAAAAACAAACAGTTTTTTCCCCCCAGAAATTGTTTCTGGCCATGAGAGCTCTCTTCTTAGCTTATTCAATATTGGAGTGGTGCGTGTGACTGATCATCCCCTGGCTTTGGTAATTTAAACAAAAGTTAACTTTTAATTTTAAAATGCAGATAAATATCTTAAAGATTCGGGCGACACCACTGGGGGAAGCCAGACGATCACCTGAAGAGAACTGCCATGTGACCTTTTGTGTCTCGAGAAGAATCGTAGTTTTACTCATCCAATAAATGCATTTTCCAAATTCCAAACATAATTTTCAAAAAGAAAAACAACAGAAATTACTATTTTTCAGATATCTCAGCCTCAACAAAACTGCAAATACGTGCAGGACCAGCCAGCTATTGCTACCCCTCGAATCCGAGGCCTGGCTGCTAGGAGACGAGCAGCTCATCATTCAAAGGGAAAAATACACATTTGGTGTAATTTATTTATTTTTCACTATTTAAAAGCTTTAGTTTAGGATTTTATTTTTGAAATTATCTTTGTATGGTTCACTGGCGTCTTAACCTTTAGGTCTCTGGGGGTCTCTGGGGGTCTCTGGGGATCTCTGGGGTGGGGGAAAAGGCGGCTTTCGAACGGCTGAGGGTTTCTCACCCCCAAACCCTCGGCTTTGAACCCCCGCTAGGTTTTTCTAGGATGCAGCAGCCCGTTTCCCTCGGGGCGATCACTGGGAGGGGGGCCCCCTGGGGCCCCCGCTCCCTGTACAAGTTGTGCCGAGCTGCTGCAAGGATTCCTCATTCCGTAACTAAACCAACAGCAGCTGCTGCTGCGTCTTTTTTCCACGAAGATTTGCAGCGGATTGTCTCCTTTTCTTCGTCTGTTCTCCCATTGCATGTGGGGCCAGCTGCAGGCGAGGCTGCTGCTTCCCCAAGGGCCCCAGGGTGCAGCTGCTCTCTCCCCCTGCCTTCTCTGGGGGCCCCCTGGGGATCTGAGCAGCGCCGCTTCTTTGGGGTTGGGGGCAGCTATGGCTACGGCGCTTTCTTTCGCGGCGATGCGGACGCCCAGGCGCAGAGCAACGTGAGGCGTCACAGACTGGAGGAGGCAGAAGACAGACAAGATCTACTCAATGGCAGCACTGGCATTACAACTTTAAAGATGCCCGAGACAGTCGCTACGCTCGTTGCTGAGGGAAAGCTACGCAAGCAAGTTTCCCCTAACCGAAATTTCTTTGAAAGTTTTGACTTGGGAGCAAAAGTGTCTTCTCTCCCTTAGCCGCATTCGCATGCGGACGAGATGTTGTGTGTTTGCTGCCTACCTCAGGTTTGCATTTGCTGCCACTTTTTAAATCTGTTTTAAATGTTTTGTTTTTTGTTTTATGGTGTGATTTGCACTTCTTTTGCAGGCCCTTAAGCCGTCATGGAGTGTCTGTGTACCACCACCACCTGCCCAACAATCCTGATAGGTCTCTGGTTTTCTTGTCAGCTACGAGGCAGAACGTTGCATCTCCTGTCGCTGCGTCGGTTGTCTCCGTGCTGCAGCAAAGGGAAAGAGGAGTAGCGGCACAACTCATTCTCGACGGAAGGGGAGTTAAGGCGTACTTCGACCCAGAGTGGCCAGACCTCATGGTTAGGTAAGCCACGAACTCTAAACCACAAACCCTAAACCACAAACCCTAAACCACAAACCCTAGACCACAAAACTCAGTTCCTTGGCTAGAAGAATGAGCTAGGGGCTGGAGGTAGCGGAAGAGCGTCAATTATGTGCTGACAATGATGGGATTAGAATGGGGAGTGCTTGTGGTTTGTGCTTTGTGGGCTAGGGTTTAGGTTGTGTGGTTTAGGGTTTAGGGTTTGTAGTTTAGGGTTTGAGCTCAGGTTAGGGGTGGGTGTTAAGCCTCTCGCTTTGCGGCGTCTAGCTGAGCAGTACGCAACGAAGGCCAAGATTTTTATTAATAAGAGAGGCACGCAAACTCTAGGCCCCACTAAAAGCCCAAACTTTAAACCCTAAACCCTCAACATCCTACGTTCTAGCAAAGCAGGTTTCCAAGGAAGAAGGGCGTAGAGGCTTTGTAATTGTGCCAGACTCGGGGCCCTAGGGACAAGGCTGAAGTTGCGGAAGCCATTTGGGTTTGGGGTTTTCTTTGCATGCACGCATGCAGGGGTTTTGCTGACAATTCATGGGTGGGACAAGCGGGCGGTCGGGACTTTAACGATGGAGCTGTACAGACACCTCAAGGCAAATCCGTATACTGCAAAGGGCGCGCGCATTGCCTTTTATCCAGTTAATAAAAAGGTTTCAACTAAAAAGTGAAGCTGCTGTTTTCGGGTGTCACTCGAGCTTCAGTGGGCAGCCCAAAGCCGCTGCTGGTGCTGTTGCTGCTGTTGCTGCTGCCCTTGCAGAGGCAGCAGGCGTGCTGCCTCTGGGCTCATTTCTCGTCGGTTGTCTGCTCCTACAAGACTCCCTTGCTGCTTCCTTTTCAGCATGCCTGCAGCGTGCTGAGCCACAGCCAGCAAAGCTAGCCCGGCTCGGTGCCCGCACAGCAGCCCGGCATTCCCCGCCCCACATTAAGTGGCAGAGGGCTAAAACATTTTCTTTTTTAATCGTCTTTTGCCGGTCCTCAGAATGAAGCTCTTCGCTGCACTGCGAGATCTCCTCAGCACAGTTGGTTTTTGGTGGCCTGCTGCATCTTTTTGGGTCGACATGTTTTTGTGAAGTTTTACGTTTGAATGAAAAATCTTCTTAACTTTAAAATTTTGACCCTTTCTATCATCCCCTGCCAGGGGCCCTTAGCCTCACCAGCCACCCCCTGTCTCCCCGTACCACAATTCAACAATTTCTCAGTAAACAGACGAAAGGAAAATCATCAGGACTTTTCCGGATTCCTTGAAAAGTGCAACAATTTCACTGGCTAGGAGGAAAACGTGCTGAGGCGGGGGCACAAGGTGAGAACAGAGCGCATGTGCGTCTTTCTTTGAAAAGGAGAAACGGATAATCATCAACGGCAAAAAAGACAACAAAACCACTCAAGTAACATTCACCAAGTGAGGTGGGCAAAACAAACAAGACAAAAACTATCCTGAGGAAGAATAATATATTATATAGTGTAGAATATTGAATGGTGCTTGTTGCTGGCAGGAGGAGCGAGAAATGTGTTTCGCAGACTTTTTCTGCCGAAATAGTTTTAGCTGGAAGCCACAAAATACCAGGGAAATTCGCAGAAAACATTATTGGTCTAAGGCAGACGGAAACTTCGCAGAAACTTCATCTGCTGCCTTCAAGGGCTGGGAGGGCCGCCGCACCCCGAAGCATCAGGAGGCTCTGAGGAGGGTTGAATTGGTTGCTGTATTTTTGAAAGATTTTATTTGACGCGTTTTCATCGATTTTTGTTTCAAGGGGATGGATGGGGTGTCTGTCATCTGTTCTGTAGTTGCTGACTGACCAATTGCAGATGTAAGCGCAAGATGAAATATTTATTAACAAAAGCATTAAAGAAACCGATCTTTGAAACCCACGCATGGAGGGGAAATGGTGTTTAGACAGAGTGCATAAAACCAGCATTCAACTAGACGCGATACTTTTTCATTTGCATGCAAAGTTTCTTATCTTTTGTTTCTTTGAGGATTCAATGAAAGTATTTCTCTGAAATTTCACGAGCCTTTTGAAGCTGCTGGAAAAAGAGACAAACGTTTTCTCTAAACTAGCAAACGAACGGCAAACAGCCTGGAAACAAACAGAAGATGAACAACAAAAAACCAAAGTGCAAAGGCTTTTGTAGCCCCCGAAGTTCTCAGCAAGGGAAATGGGACTTCATCGATTGTCTGTCAAGAGACGGAAACATCAAAAGAGTTTTGACAATTCCTTTACTTAAACTACCAAAGAAACATCTTGCATGCAGAGAATCTTTCATTAATTCCCATCGCAGGCGTCTGCTGTTTCGATTCTTAAAAAAGACAATCACCTTCTGGATTTGCAGGAGAGCTAAAGCAGAAAACAAAAACAAGAAAATAACAGCAAGGAAAGTAAATAGGGCCAACAAGGCTCACACGGCGCATGCAGAAAGTAAGAAACAAAAATACAGATTTAATTTGATTTGTGCTTCCACGCATGTGAATACACTTGAAGGGTTAAAAGGAAAATAAAGGTTTTATAAATTTCGAGTCTGCAGAGAATATCACCAACCATTCTGCTTTGAAAAAAAATGCTGAGAAATTCCTGGTGTTTGTTTCTAATGCAGTACTTCCCTTGGCGTCTCTTGGGATAAGTTTGAAGTTTTTAGCTCTAATTTAATTTCGGCCATTGATTTTTAAAAAAACTTTTGATTTTCTGAAGACGATTCCTGGCCAACTACGTTATCCCCATCACCTTGCATATGCCCACATCATTAGAGCAACCTGCCAAAAGGCTTGTTTCTCCTTTCCTTTTAAAGTCGTGGGTTTGCTGCATGTGTTAATAGAGCTCTGTGCTGCCCGTTATGTGTTAATTGAGGTCGGTGCTGCCGTTGGGTTTGCAGCTTACGAGCCTTTGCTGTTTGTCTCTTCAGCCGAGTTTCTTGTACTTTTTTTCTGAAATCGGGGGATGCGAACGACATCCGAAGCAGCATATTTATATTTATACTTACATTATATATATATATATCGCAACAAGAGTGTTTCGGAACTTCCGGGAGTCAGAAGTCTCCCATTACGAAGTGGAGCGTGTCCTAGGTGAGCAGACTCCACCACATCTTTGAAGCGACTCCTAAAGTGCAGCGGCAACTCCCCCATCCCGAAAGGCAAGCCTGGCTGAGAGAGACCCCCGTGGGGCCCCAAAACTATTAAGCTTTTCTTTGGATTTGAAGTTCCACCTTATTGACTCTAAGGAGAGGCATAAGTAGACTTTTACCTTAACGTCTCATCTCGTGCCTTTCGCATTTGGGGTTTTGAAAGGTTGGATGGACAAAGTATTGGAATACGCAATTTGCCATTTTTAATAAAATAGTTTCAACTTCACAAATTTTTCTGTTCAGCTCTTTCCTTGCCAGTTTTAAGACTGAAGGGCAGCCTCGCTGCTTTGTGTGTGTTAAGGATGCTGATTGCATGCGCCTGCAGCTAGCCATGGTTATCTATGGCTAGCTGCAGGCTGTTCAGTCAAATCATGCAGGGTGTGCGGATACGAATGCAGATGGACTTATAAGGATTGTCAGCGGCATACCCGACAAGATTCAGCTGAACAGGCAGTTTATAATGGTAGCGACTCCCAGGTGCAGGGGAAGCAAATCCTTTGAAAAACAAACAAACTATTTCATTGTTGCCTGTGGAAAAAAGGCACAAGTCCGAAACCCTAAACTCGCAAGTTGCACTGCTCGGTGTGGCTTCTGGCCATCTGAATACCACTAAAAGGCAAAGTTGGGATATCTAAGTTGATCTCGAAGTGTCTGATACAAATTCGTTGTGTTCCCCCGGAAAAGCGCATGCAGCAGAACAAATTTGAGTTGGTTAAAAGTTTCATATTTCCGGTTTGGAATGTAGCTGGCCGTACCTGCCCGTTAAGGGGCTGGGCTACACAACCTACCAATGAAAAGCAATAAAAAAGAGAGAAAATACCATCAGAAGGAAAGCGTTTCTCGGCTAACTCATCGGAAATAACCTTTAATAGAATAACAAGACAAGGGATTTTGCCAGAAATTTCAAAGTTATTGTCTAACACCTAGAATTGTACGTCATAGCTTATGTTGCCATGATGAGATTGCAGGTCTAATCAAGCATCTATCTAACCTCTCTCGTGTTGACGATCTTAGCTCAAAACTCGGATTTCATTCGTTGTTGCTGTCTATCTTGATTCTTCTTTTTTTGTATTTTGCTTTATCTTTCTCTCACTTAGCGTCCGCTGCTTTGCCGCGTCCAACCGCTCAGCTGCCCCCATGCTACCAGCGCCAGCAGATTTGCCGCTTTTGCGTATGCCTGGGGCCCCCGGGCCCCTCCCTCATTAAATAAATCCCATTTCTTTGCAGCAGATCCTCAGGAGGCCCCCAGCTGAGGTGAGAGGGGTGCCTCTTGTGCTAGTTCGTGCTTGTATGTGTCTCGCTTCCAGCCTCTTTCTTCTTTCGTTGTCTGTCTAGGGGCCCCTAGCAGGCCTGTGCAGGCCCGTGGGTTTCTCTTTACGCTCCCTTTGTGGTAGAGGCGCTAAGGGGGCCCCCAATCAGCTGCGTGTCTCTTCTTACTGCTATTGGCCCGGCTACCCGCTTCTTAGCAGCGTCCTCTTACCGCGACTCCGTCTTTCTTCCTTCGATGGAGCCCCGGTCTCCCGTTTCTCCGTGCTTGGGGGGCCCCCCTAGATCCCCTGAGGCCCCTCTCCTACAGGATGGCAGCACTGGAAATACGGGAAGGGGCCCCCCTAGGGCCCCCGGGGGCCCCATGCGCCCACAGGCGGTGGCAGGCCCAGAGGCGTCGCAGCAGCCACAGCGCGTGTGTCTCCCGAGCAGTGGCACCCGCGGCGATTCCCTTAGCCTTGGAGGCGGGAGTCTGCCGAAGAGGGGGGCCCCCCAAGGCGGGGGGGGGGCCCCCAAGCCCCGCGGCTTGTCTTTGTATGTAACATGCGTCACATGGGCCAGCGATAGCCACGGGCTGTTTGATTATGAGTCTAGAAATGTCGCCAAAAAGAGCTATCGAATCAACTGCATGCGTAAGCTGCTGCTGCTGCTGCTGCTGCGGTTCTTTTGTGCTGCTGCTTTTGCTGCTGCAGTTTCGGGAGTGTCTTTGCTGGTGCTGCTGTTTCTGTTTCTGCTAGTATCATTGCTCTGTGACCACCAGCTGTTGTCTTTCTCCGTGTCTCCTGTCTCTGGTGTTGCTACTGTCTCCCATTAGCCTTCACATTGCCGCTGCCGCTGCTGCTGCTTCTGCTGCTGCTGCTGCTGCGTCTTTTGGGGTGGTGTCTCCGTTTGGTGCGTGGCCTGTTGGAGGCTGCATTCTTCTTTTTCAGCAGGGGCTTGTGGAGACAGAGGAGACAATGTTTTCTCTGAGTGCTGCTTGCTGTGCGGTGTATGGACAGCCATTGTGCATGCAGCAAGTTTGCTGTTGCTGCAGCTCTAAGCAGTAGCCGCCTTAGTGCCTGCATTCCATTGGCACAGAGCCAGTGCTGGTTGTTGTGTCCTTCTGTCTCCTCCTGCAGGAGACACGTACTGCTGCTTCCGTGTTGCTGCCGATGTGGTTTTGGTGGCTGAGGAAGACAGAGCAGATTTGCTGGCCCGCAGCAAACAGGCAGATGAGACTGCAGAAATTATTCCCCTTCTCAAAATATCGTGGATTGATAGCGCGTATTACGTGCTGCCTCCTCCTTACCCTCCTGCTGCTCATACACCCAGTGCTGCTGCTGCTGCTGCTGCTGCGACTCCTCCTGCTGCTACTGCTGCCAGTGCTGCAGGCGGTGCTGCTGCAACAGAATCACCACCTGCACCAACTGTTCCCGCGGACCAGCAGCAGCAGCAGCAGCAGCAGCAACAGCAACAGCAACAGCAGCAG
>NPHX01000478.1:225706-245794 GCA_002271815.1 Eimeria falciformis
TATTGGTACGAGCTCGCACCTCCTGAACTGCGACGACGAGTTAAACAGAACCCTAACTTGAGGGAAGAGGGGTGGCTACCCATGGACTATACCCCGTTTAGAGAGGGCGAAAGGGCGAAGGCAGATCACAGATTAAACAAGGGGTCAAATGGGGACAAAAACCAGTAGTCAATTTGGCCAGACTCGGGCAAACGTTGAGATCTTAGTGATAACCGAGCCTGGCACTGGATCCGCAATCCAGAGCCACGATTTAGTGAAGACGTTCACTACAGCAGCGGTCGGGGCACAGCGGAGTGAGCTATTGGGTCGGCTACTAACTAGAAGGGGTGAGCATGAGAAAAAGAAGACAACTTTTTGGGTTTTACTAAATCTTTGCATACAACTTTTTATTGTATCAGTTTAGAGACCTTAAAGTTGTTCTTGGACATAGATCTCAGTTGTTCCAGCTGATTAAGCTGACGGTGTTGGAAGTGAGGTGTCCATTGGGAAGTGTCAATTTCCCGGTTGCATCGGGAATATTTTATATATTCCATTGTGTGAAGGGAGATGATGAAAGTAGAGTTATATGTTTATACGTATCCAGTTGCCAGACTGTATAGATCGTCATTGGGAGTCTAGGGCAGTCTGTTATTGAGTTTGACAGTGTTTGACTTTCATGTTTCCCTGTCTCCTTTTGGATCCCTAAGGAGCCGCCTATCTCTAATTGGGGAAATTAAAGAAGGTTCTTACATCTTCGCATAATCTTTGTTCCTCTTCACGGTGATGACGTGGCAAAGAGTTTCGAAGAGAGGTTTTCATTCAAATATTTTTTCTCGTCATCAAAGCCGATAGTTCATTGCTGTTGTCAAGTTCCTGGGGAGTAAGCAAAAGTATTTTTGCGTCGTGGTGTCAAGTGTATTAGATAAAACCCTTTCCCAGAGACGAGCTACACCTCAACCGGTAGCTAATCCTTGTTGCATTTCATCCTACACTTTGCTAGGACAAATAGTCATGCGGCATAGTAGCTTTATTTATGGAAATAACGTGATTGGCTCAGTAGGGGCTTAGTGTCGATTGGCAAATCCTCAGTGCTTGCTGGGGCTCCCGAGCTCAACCGTGAAACGTTCAGTTCTCCCCAGAGTAATAGGACAACAGGTGGAATTGTAGGGTTTAGTCGTCTGGTGTTCTCGAGAGCACTGCCCTCTAGTTTCTTGGAAAAAATATTAATGTGTACTCCGTTTTTGGTATAGTCCTACGCCCGAGGCCTTTAGAGCCAGGCTCGGTCGGTTGATTGCTGAGGCAAGGAATTGATTGGAAAAGACAATTTACCAGGTAACCTCGCAGGTTGCACAGCCCCATCTGTTGCCAAGAGTTTTTTTTTACACTAGCAGAGCAACACCTATAATTAACTAGCTATGCTTGCCATTTTGCCGTATTAAGAGTTTTTGCATGAGGCGTAGTTTTCGCTCGTCTGTCTCACTCACACAGGCCCAAACGTGCCAATTAGTTTTCCCCGTGTGTTTGTAGGCTTAACTACCAACTATGACTTGTCTCACAAAGGGTTTTAGCTGCCTCTTCCACCCTCGAAGGCATGGAGCCTATGCCAACCAAGACATCCATGGCAGCTCTGTGGGTAGTACAGATGGTAAAACAGTGTTTGCTGATTACAGATGGTTCTAATGACATAGAACAATGGCATAGCCAGACCGAATCGACGTTCACGTCTCTCAAAAAATTGAGAATTGACTACCGTGATGCTTCTGGGCAGAAACCGTTGCAAGCACTGCAGAGCCTTTACTAAGTTTCTACGTTCCCTCCCAGACTTTACGTTCCCCCCAAACGTCGTTGCTACACAATCTCGATTCTATGTCATCGGACAAAAATTCATAGAAAAAGCACTCACTGGTGCCACAGAACGTTCTTGCACTTGCAGGGAATTTTTTTCTTTTGATGGCTAAAGCTGCTAGTTGTTTTAGTGCCTTTTCCACTGCACTTGCAGCTGCTACTGCCTTTCCTTAGAAAGGACACAGCAGAAGCATCGTGGAGAAAGAATACGTTTAAAGGCAGAGATCGAGGGCAAGCTGAGGCCCCCCAACGCTGTGTAATGTGGCTGCTGGTAACGCTGTTGCTGGTGGCCGTCGAGGGATTGACGGTTGCGTCTGCTGAGAGCACTTGAAAATCGTCAGGCAATCCCTTCCTCCACCAACTTCTTCTGGACGTCAGGAGAAGGGCGTTTTAGGTAGTTGACAAACATAGTAAATTGGGTTCATTGTGGCTGATGAGCCGAAACCACATTGTCCGAGTTTTACAGTTTGACTGCTGATATGGCGTGCTCCTTGAAAGCATTTTGGCATAGCTCCAACACCGTGCGGGCTTGTTCAACTGACATCCGCCTCTGTGGGGCAGCTAGCTGCAGTTGCAGCCACTCTGCCCTCTTGAGTTTCTGGTCGCATGTCTTTGATGATTCCTTGAAACGATTATTATTAGAATGGCTGCAATCACCTTCGGAGTGGCGTGAATTTAAGGCATTAAATGCTAAATTTGAACAGCTGTGCTGCGCTGTTAGTTCTCTGTGCGTAGCTCCGAACCCCTTTTCTGGCTCTGATGCAGCAAGAGCGTCGAAGGCTGAATTTACATAAGCACCCATTGGATAGTGTCTTCCAATACAGCGATTCGCGCGTTTCCTTGCGGTAAGAAGCCTCCAGAGTGATGTAATGTGCAGGAGCTTTCTTTTCCAATACAGGACAAGAAGATGCTCTCCCCATAGGCTCAGCTGCTTTCTGCGTAACAATCGAGGTCTCTTCCCTCTAGTCAGGCTGCTCGGTTTTTGACGATGCTCACTCTTAAATGCATTGTTGGGATGTGTGGTCACTTCTTGTTGCCGCCGTGCGTGCAACACGGCTAAAGGGCTTCGACGCCCTGCTTTTCTTTGGCACATTCCTAAGCCATGGTGCTTGATCCCAACTTTGCCTACAAAGTTCTCGCTTCGGTGACAAATCTGGGGCATGAAAAAGGACTGACGACATTCGTTGAAAGTCAAAATCTTACCAACTCCTTCGACATGCACAGGAAGATGCTGCCGTGTCAAGCTGTGTCTGTGCCAACTACAGACGCTGCAGCAGTTGCAACGCGTATATGCTCGAAGGGTCTTTAATTTTGTTTCGAGTGCTGGAAAGCCTCTTGAAGGTTTCTTATTGCAACCTCGATTTGAATGAGCCAACGTACTGCATTGGACTGCAGTTTCTACATCTGTAGAAGAGTTAATCTCTCTGCCCGATGCTAAAACGCACTCAACCTTTCCCTTACAAAAAAATGGGGAGATGCTCCCTGGAATAGATGAATTTGCGGCCTTGGCTGCAGAGCTATGCTGCGATTGTAAAAGATTTAGCCATGACGGACTTTCTCCTTTGGCGGAAGCCGGCGCCAAAGTAACGGATGGCCATTTGGTGACAGTCGAATGTGATGTAAGATTTGTGAGCTCTTGTTGCAATTGCTGATAATGCTGCTGCTGCAAATGTTTCCGCTCACGCTCCTCCTGCAACATCTGCTGTTGGTGCGCTTGCAGGTGGCCACCATGGTCATCCCTAGTGCATTTTGCATCGGCATCAATCTGTGGCTTTGCTTCTGGCTGAAGCGGTATTGTTTTAATGAGTTTTGTTGGGGTTGTTGAAGGAACTTTCACGGTTTCTGTCTTAATCGGGCTGTCAAGGGCTTGTGCTACCCACTGGCGCAGTGCAGCAGCTGCGGCTGCCCTGCGTCGCCACAAGCCCCAACAGAAGTGCAGGGAGCAATGAAGCTGTCGTTGTCTAAGCAGCATCTGACGCTGGCGTAATTCTTGCAGCCGTTGCTGCAGCTTGCTCCATGCCTGAATGACACTCGCTAGTAGAAAACGGCTCCTAAGGGCAAACACCAGCTCAGCAGCTGATTTCAGATGTAGGCCGAGCCTCCTGCAGGCTTTAAAGCCCTTGAATCCTTTTCGATACAATGGAATGGCAGCCAACGTGCGGCAGTGCTTGCTTATCTGGGCCACATCTTTCCAGCTAGTCAGAATAGAGAGCAGCAAGATCTTGTTTCGATTGAATCTTACACTTTGTATGGCCCTAAGGAGTCTCCTGCGGCGGGCAACTGACAGCCTCCAGACCATAAACGCCCGTTTTCTACAGTCTATTCTTTGTTTTACCAACGTTTGCCAATCCCAAAATACCGTGGAAAGGCGGAAAGAGGAGCAGCAAGCCAACACTTTATTCTCCCGGGACTTTAAACGTTTCTGTGTGCTGGAAAATTTTCTCCACATTCTCCAGTGTAAGTCTAGGAGGTTGTAGCGTCGCATCGTAGCAGCGGCAATTCCCTGAGCCGTGTAGACAACCCAGATACGGAGAGCCTCATGCTGCAGCGCTCTTCTCCCCGCCGCCACGAACAGTTGCATTACCACTTTATTTCGCCTGCGGCGGCGGTGATACAGCACCCATTTGCAGAAAACGTTTCTGAAAACTGCTGTATTCTGACGCGCCGCATGCAGTCTGATGGTTTTGTTCAATTTGGCAGTTCTCTGCATGTCAGTGAATAGTTGCCTTAGCCAGTTTAGCATACATGCATGGCCGGAATCCCGCAGATATATCTTCTGGACTGAGTAATTTCTCCACATTTGAAGGCAACGGCAGACTTGGCGTGAGTTCTTCGCAGTCAACAATACCTCTGCACGCTGGCCGAGAATTGTTGCTGTGGCTGCTGCAGTGGCTGCGGCTTTTCGCCACTCTCGCCACACCCCGCAAGCGATATTAGCTGAGATAGACAGTGCGAGTGTCCGGCTGAGTGTCTGACGGCGGGACATACAACGCCAGTGCTGCATCCATCGACTCAGCTTCTCACGTGTCCTCTGCTTGAGCTTGCTGCATGTCACACGCGGGAAAATAGTTGATACAGAACCTTCAGTTGGCTGCTTAGGTAAAACCTTTTCTCTATTTGATTAGAACTGCTCCGGGGAAGAGTATGTCTTCACTGCCAAGTACGCAGGTGTGTTTGCTTGAGTTTACCTGTCATTGCGGGAGATAGCCGTGGCTGCCGCATCTCGCAGAGCGGTGAAGGCTTCTGCCTTTACTGCTCTCTTGCAGGACGCCACAGCATGCACTGTCACACGAAGACCCCAACGCAGACTTGCCCTCTGCTTTAGTAAAGCTATCCATTGTTTCCAATAGCCGCGATAAAGACTCAGGCGTGCTGCCGCCTTGATGCATCGGTAACATTTCTGCCGCCACTCCTTCTCAACTATGTTCTGACGCATGCAAGACAACACCCGGCCCTTGAGTCTCATTTCGCACTTCTGGATTGCTGCAGCAAAATAAATAAAGAAGCACAACACCCCGTGAGACATCCGGAAGCGACAAGGAAGGTAAGAGTAGCCTCAAAAATACAGTATAGGCCCCTGTCTGCGGCACACAATTGTGGTGCCCCACTCTGTAGCAACATAGCCATCCCGAATCAACAGCATTTGCTGCTTTTGCTTTTCCTGTGGCTTGCCTCTGACCATCTAAGGTAAAAGCGTACCGTCTTGCAGCTCTTGGCGAGAGTGAAGCACGAGGGTAGTGAGCGACCAAAATGCTTTTCGTCTTAAAAATATTCGCCTCGCGCCTTTCGCAATAAAGGCTTGAGTCCAGTGGAAAAGGTAGATCGTGGCAATTGCTTTGATGCTTCTTAGCTGCTGTAGCTGCTGCTGCAGTCGCAGCTGTGTCATCTTTCGAGAGAACGCTAGCCAAGCCCCAAAGCACGTTCGCATACCTTGCTGTCTCTCATAAGCCTTACAAAAGCGACGTAACGTCTTGCCGCTACCTTGCGCTTTTTCTACTACCTTCCAGTTGGAACCACAGCGTGCCAGTGTGTGTGTTTTTCTAGCGTCGCCGTTTAGAAAGGGCTTTGCGGTGAGGTTCAGAAAATATCTTTGATTACCCTCTAGCGGAGAAAAGAAAAACTGAGAGGGCAACATATGACTGTGCAAGAGCGGTGGCCCACTGCATCTCTGCTCTTTGGAACAGCCTTTTCCGGTAGCGACACATGGGGGCTCCAAGCTCGGACAACGTTGCTTGGTTTCGTTTCCGCATCTGTTTTTGTTCGCATCTTCAGAAAAGCTGAGTCTGTACGTAACTGCTGGTTTCGCACTGCGGTCTAGGCCTTGTTTAAGTCGCTCCAAATGCTTCCTTTTAGTTGGTGTCCCTATGAGCCCTTTACTCGTCCGCTGGTTCAAACGCCTCCCCCATAATTTGCGCCTATTGGCTCCCCTAAAGTCTCGGTCTTGATATGCTTGGAAATCCGTAGCCTCTGGGAGATGCAAAGGATCCTTTGTAACCGAAGGTTCTAGCTGCCTGCAGGCATCATGGGACCATTGCATACTTCTGAGACCATGTGGCTGCTGTTCCGTTGCGGTTTTCGTGTCACTTGCAGCTGTGGACAATCCTATCGAGGGGTTCCACGGGTGAGCACACCCCATCCTAGTACGCCCAAAAGCAGAATGATAGGAACTATTGGCGCTGTCCACTATATTAGAATATTCAGGTTGCCCAGTTCCCTTAAGGCGAGCCTCTGCCTCTGCAGCTAGTTGCCCACCCATATCGTACCCAGACAGGCTGCGCCACTGAACAGGAGAAAAATGCAGGTTATATTTAAAAGAAGGCACATTCATATTTCCCCAGGCACTGGCGTGCGGCAAAAGGTTCAGACAAAGATATTCTGAAGCCTGTATAGGTGCTGGGGAGTTTTTCAGCGCGTCTATGTGGTCTTTTGGGGGACTTCTTCTTGGGCTCTTGAGTTCTTTCACAGCGCATTGTTGTACAGGTTGAAATTGTCGAATGATGGTTGCCAGGGTATCAAAGGAACTGCCACTACAAGAGGCCTCTGTGCCTCGTATCTCTTGAATTGCAGCTCCACTTACAAATGTCGGTACTGTTTTACTCTGGAATGATTCAGTGGAGTTGCCCCAACGAGGCGTTCCCAAAGCCAATTTTTTACTACACAAAACAGCAGGGATAGGACAATCCGAAACAAAATCGTGCACCTCGCAGTCTGCTGCATCTTCTAGAGCACGTGAAGCCCGAAGCCCATCACCGCGTCCTTCAGGTATAGTGAGGGCCGATGAAGTGGATGCGAGAGAGGCCGCACATGTCGATATCGAAAGGAAATCGGGTCTATGAGAAGCCTTAGGGGTGAGGCCATTGGCAGCTCCTTGCAGAACTTTGCTGATGTGCTTGGGCCGCAGCGAGTGGCTTTGCTTTAGTATAAATGGGGCACTTGCTTTGAATAGAAAGCGTGAGACTCTTGGGGGTCTCCTAGTCCGAGGCGAGTGATTAATAACTGTGCCTTCCAAGGTCTGTGCAGTCACTGGAAGGGCAACAAGACGCGTTGCGTTCGACACCGTCGTGTGGGCAACTAAGTGCTCCATGGAGGGGCTCCGGCACCCAATCTTGAGCTCGAAATAGTCATCAGCTGCATTAACTCATGTAGAGCTTAGATGAGACAGAGAACACTTTAAAGCTCTTCCGTGTATCTACCGCTTGTTTCTACCCATGTTATGTTTGCCAGCTCTTATTGAATCCCCCCATAGCCACACTTGCTAGTGCTTTTCAGTTTGGCACTGCGTCAAATATAACTACCAGGTTTCAGCTCTCTTAAGAACAAATGAAAGGATCTGCTTGCACCTCTGTTTGAAAATTAATTTTACTTGACTACTTGTTCACTCGGTGCGCGAGCCTAACTACGGAAACATGAGTTTTCTCATCCAGCCAAGGAAAGACAAGACAGCTGCTAACCGGCAGTAGAATATAGAACAAACGCTTTTCACGTCTTAGAGACAAAGTAAAAATGATCTACACAAAAAAATATTTTAAAAGGAAACAAGCTGCACATAAACTACTCGTTTTTCTTGCATTGCCAAGGGGAGGGACTGCGCAGAGCCCAGCTGCCTAGTTGATTCAGCCCGAATCCCGTGACCAATGCAAAAAACTTGTTTTCATCATCTTTCAAAAATTAAATGCTTTAATATGCAGAGGTAATTAGCGTTTCATGGTTGTAGGCCCACGACCACCTCGTCGCATGTCTGGCATACTACGTCGCTTCAATAGTTTCAGGTGGAGATCACCAGAGAAAACATTATTGGAGAAGGCGCTAATGTAATATTGGATTCCTCAGTCAATATTATCAAAACACACAGGCGACACGCATTATACTTGGATTGGGGGAAGTTATTGCACACTAGCAAGAAAGAAAAAGGCTACAGATGTATGTGAGCTTTCCTTTGGGGAAACTGGGAATGAACACGCCTACAAAGTATTTCTGCTTTCTTTGTTCATTGGCCTTCCAAACAAAACAGTAATTGGCTTCGGCATGTGGAAAGCAGCCAAGTTCGAGGCGCAGCCCCCACTGGCGACAGCCGGGATAATAGCATGGAAACCTCAACAGCCAGAGCCAGCTTCAGATGCCCCTCACCGATTCGCCCTTGGCTGGTTGGGCAGCAATACCGCTACAGTTTTTTTCCACACAGGCAATAAGGCAAGCAACTACTTCCCAAGCAAAGCATAGTTACAGCACAAACAAACTCTTGTTTTCCTTGAATGCAAATGGCACCAAACATGCTGCCGACGCTTTAGGATGCTTTATGTAGCAGGTAAAATGCCTCATCGACTGTTTTTCTTTGGCCATCACTGCTTTCGCTGTGCCGCATGGTTTATTCAAAAGCTGGAGACAAGCAGCGCTCATGTAATTACTCCTTTAGAGCTAAAACTGACGTCTCTTGTTGCATGTTTTGGTAGGCGGGGAGTGTTGACCTTCCTGATGGGGCGGCTTTGGCACATCTCGAATGGAGTAGTTGCGGGAGTTATTTGGCCTTTCTTTGCGATTCTTTACAAAGTGCGGCAACCACGCTGGAACAGGCTAACAGTGGCCCACATATACCTTGCCTTGCTTGTCTGGAAGCTGCTGAGCGTTACACCACCTCACGAAAGCACAAAGCTGCTACAAGAGCCCAACTTTCCCTATCAATAAGCAACATCTTGATGTCCCTCTATCAAGGTCAATTTCTCTTGGTCTGGCCTTACTGCATCCCAAGGGTAAAGCTCGGATCTTTGTTGCGGTGGTCTTCTGGGTACCATAGAACTGGGAAAACTGTGTGAAGCTGCTGTGGCATTCTGCAGAGGCATGCATATGGCGAGATGGCAACGGCACGCAGTTGGCTACAGAAATCCCCCACAAGGATGTGACCAGCCTTGCATGGAGCCCGAAAAGCTGCGTGCTTGCTCTTGGAACTGCAAAAGGGGGTGTCGTTTTGCACAACGCAAACAACGTTAACACTCGTAAGGAAGTGGCCGTGTTTATACACAACAAACCTGTCCGCCGAGTGGCGTGGATCGACGAAAAACTGATCATCACAGCCAGCGACGACAACATAGCAGTCGTTTCTGATTGCAAAGGTGATACACCTGAAAATTCCTAGTTAAGCAAAAGAGAAGGGCTTTATTAGGGAGTTGCCGTACGAGCACGATTCTCACTCAGAAAACAAATCCAGGAGCAGCCAAATAAACATTTTGCCGTTGCTGCTGAAAAGGCTAGCGTACACTGCCTGCTTTGCTTATCACAGAATTTGCACCTGAAACAGCGCGTATTCTGTTTTATTATCATTACCCCCCGGAGACCTCTGAGTTATCTTTACTTTTGTGCCTGAAATGCTGTTTCAGGTATTCCTCTTTTACAAGTCCCGCTTAGAGGGGAAATTCGCTCGATGGCGGTGGCTTGGCAGCAGGTGGCTCTTGCCACGACGGCTGACGAAATGTTTTTACTGCAACCCAATATCTCTTTGACCCCTTTGGGTAGGCTACGCTCATTGATTCTCCACAAGAAAACGTTGGAAGGGAAGCATATGAACAAACGTCTTAGTGTATAGAAATGCTTGCATTAGGAAAGGCGATCTCGTGTTTCAATCAAATAGTCAGTGGATCGTACTTTTTTGGTGTGCATAGAGGTGGCATGCGGTGCGCAAAGAGAATGCGAACTGGTGTGGCTAGCCAGTGACCGTGTGGCTGCTATTTCGCGACGGGGAGGCATGTGCGTCTTTAACGTTAATTGGTCAACCCAGAAGGTCGAGGCTTTGCAGCAACTAACTAATCTTCCACTCACTACGGTGGAGGCAGCTGTGCTCTCTTCCTCAGGCAGCAGCCTTGCAGTGGCTTGTGAGCTCTCACAATTCTCTCAACCTGACCAGGAATGCTAAAGCAAAAAAGCCATCAACCCTCTTCTTCTTTCACTTCACACTGAGCTCTGGCAAGTTTGTACAGTGTTTCTTTTGGTTTGTGCGGTGGTTCTGTCGCTGGCGGCAGGCGGTGGGCGCATTCGTCTTCTGCAGCATCCTTTTCACGCAAGGGAGCGCATGGCTGACCTACGCCCCACTCCCCGAGGAGAGCCAATTGTGGCTTTGGCATGGAGCCCGCTGGATGATTTCCTTACAGCTGTCTCCCGCGATGGTAGGAAGCTACACATTTGAAATGCAGAAAAAGACTGGGCGCAAGTGTGAGGAGCCTGGCAGACTAAAGAATTTTCTGATGAGGACAGCTGAGGGAGTAATTGTGATACTAATTCGCCGCCCACATCGGTTTTTTTTCCGAGTATGCTTAATCAAGCAGTTGAATTCAAACGTGATTTTTTCAGGGTCTGTTGTGACGTTTGCCTGGGCAAGTCGCCTGCTTTGCACCTCCTATAGAGATTCGATCCTCTTAAGCCGGTCACTGACAAGCCTTACCCTCTACGGTAAGAAGCTCCGCCTGTAATTTTCATGATGATTAGGTGTCTGCGTTTTCACATTCTTTTCTCCTGCTTCCTGGAACGGCCGCATCTAATCATGCGACTTAAGTCCACTCCATTAGGCCACACGCTACACGCCTTTGCTCTACAATGCGAGTCTGAATGCTTTGGATCCTTGAAGAGTCCAATGGCTTGGAGACAGTGCTGAGTCTCCCTGCTGAGCCAGATAGAGTATTCCTTGGTCCGACGCACTGCGCAACATTGAAGGGCAGCCAATTGAACCTTTACGAGCGACGATCACAGGCAAGGTGCACTCATGCGGCAGAGGGCCTGAAGGCCTGAAAAGTGTCTAGGCCTGTTTTACAAAACAGCTTAAGAAAAGCAAATGGAAAGGCATGATACGGTGTTGGGCTTCCTATGCAAAGCAGGGAGGAGCGGAGTTTTGCCGAACAGTTTCCTTTGCCGCTCCAGTGGAGCTTTTAGGCTTCGGATCTGAGCATGCAGTGCTAGTTGTCAGCGGACAAGTACGAGGCCGTTACTGAAGTGGCGTTCTGCAAACTTATTCAAACTGAAAAGGTTTTCACTGTGCGGTGACTTCATTGCTACAGACACATGTACTGCTGGCAAACTGTTTGCGAGTGGCTGGTAGGCCCTGGTGCTTCCTTTGCTGGGGTATGAGAACGAAGACACTTCACTGGAGCCATTATACCCTCTTGGTACAGCGCTGGAGTCCAAGGGAGCAACGGGTGCATTGCAGAAGTTGGATCACGTTAATCCCGTTGCAATTTCCACTTCTAGTTGGTGGTGTGCCCTAGCAGATGCTGCAGGGGTCGTGTCTTTCTATGTGCTGGACGGCGGGTTTTCTTTTGACGGATTTCGCCACAAGACGTCTATTGCAGTTCTCAAGGCCAATTGCAACGGGAGCCACCTGGCCTGTGTAGACTGCAACGGGGACGCTTTTGTCTATCGCATAGGGTCTTCAACTTTCTTTCCGCAAGTCGCACTGCGTTTCATTCCGTATTCCCTCTAGGCAATTTGAGGCAATGCTGGTTTAACTCGCCTCCTCTGCTTTTGATCCGCATTGGGCTGTGCGCAACCACAGGAACATACGTTTTTTCGACAACGATACCTGGCCATCGGAGCCTACACTACATGCTTATTTTCTTCGAAAGGTTTTGTGTTTGGTTTTCTGTCTATACCAGTCTAGAAGTATCTTCCCCAGGAAAGGCGACTGACGTGCTATGGGACGCAAAGTCCAGTGACTTTTTCGTCGTTATCACCTCTGAGCGCCAGGCCCTTCCCTTTATATGCTGTGGACCAACTGCCAGTTATGAAGAGCGCGTGGTTCAGGTGACTATTCGCTGATGGTTGGTACTCACTGCAAATAGTGACCCTGAAATCCACGCTATTCAGGAAACTAGTGCGCAACTTAGGCTGACTAGGCAAGGAGAAATCCCATAAAGGGGAGGGGAGGCATGGTCAAAGTAAATGACACTGCTGCTGACCTGCAGGTACCCCTGCTGCAACTTCAGGGGATGCGAGCAGTTGCTGTCGGCAGCTGCTCTTGCACCTTTGAAGGTTCTTATATGCCCTTATCTCTTAATGAAGGTAGGAAGTAGCAAGCGAATTTTTTTAACGAACTTGCACGGTGCTTCTGTTATTTTTCGTCAATATACAAAAACCACTGAGCCTGACCACTCAGCCAAATCAGGTATCACAGCAGGTCACGTCTACAACCCGCGGATGTAGGAAGCGAACCCCAGCAAGAATATAAGCGGCTTGCTTGTTACGACCTCTTCCATTGATTGTTTAGTGTCTGAAAGGGGGGGTTGGCAGGCAAAATGATTTTAAACAGTATTTCCTCTTGCAATTTCAAAATGTCGCTTTAGCGAGTGGCACTAAAGTGAGGCGCACTTTTCCAGTATTTCTGACAAGCATCGTACGCAGGCTGGCTGCTCGCTCAGGTGCACTCACAAGCGTTTCCGTTTGCGGCAATCTCGCGTCCATTCCCTTGGCCTGCTTCTCCTGTCTGCATGCGGTCTCCTGCAGTACGGCACTTCCATTGCTTCAGTTTTTTAATTTGTGCCTTCGTGTTTGTCCCCAAATTCGAATGGTTAATATGTGAATTCTGGTGCCAATAGAGGTCCTTAGATGCATGCCTCAAGCAGATCGGCATCAGGTACCTCTACTGATATCTGAAGCATCTTTCGCGAGTGAGATCCGTCCTGATCAACTGCCCGTCATACCGCTTAGCATGAGTTTTTTTGTCGTTTCTGGTGCTTGGTACAGCTTACGCCACCACAGGTGCACTTGCAGAGCCCAGCAGCCTGACAGTCCGCTGCCTTCTGCAACAACTTGCCTTGGGGAAAGAAGAACATGCTTTGGAATTTCTTGAGGGGCTCTTTGGGGTAGACGTCTTGGAACCGCACACCGGTAGGGAGTAGGGTCAAGGGAGTTAATTAGCCTTGCCTAGTTCAAGGTACCACGTAGCGTGAAAGCGCCTACGCAGCAACGTGTTCCGGATTCTTTTTTGTTGGTTGCCACACAGAAGCTGTAAGGGCTTGCTTTGAAGCAATCGGATGGCGAGCGCTAAATGGGCTTGCTATGGGCGTCGCTGGCCGTGCATTTGCGGCTGCTGGGCGCTGCGATATTGTCTCTTGGATTTGCACTCTTGAGGACGTAGAGGAGCTGGTAGCTCTACAAGCCCACGTTAGAGGTCTGTGACACCTCACATAAGCTCTGTTGAGGCTCTTCAAATAGCAGCATTCATCTTGCTGCCACAGCGCTTCCAACAGACATCGCAATAAAACCACAAAAAGGGGTCAGTATGCCGTAGCAGAGCCGCTAGACCCTTTCCACTAGTGGCAGCGTTTGTTCGAAATCTGCGTGCAGCCTTCCATCACCAGTGGGAGGAGGCTCTGCAGCTGTTGTGTAACAGCGCAGATCCGGAGGCGGCATTGGACATGGCTTGCCAGATTGGAGAGTGGCATGCTGCGATTGGGCTGGCCAAGGTGTGTTGCAATGCCCCACACTCTCCCGTGTAGTGTGTTTAATTATAGGACAATGCCACTCACTTGTAGTTCTTGCGGGAATTGCATATCTGCTATCATTTAGGAGAAAATACTATAGTCGGCCATTGTGTATCTGCATATGGTGTACGTGTTGCTGCTTTTCAGCGAGTCAAGCCCAAAAAGTTGCCACAGCTTTTGCTGAAACGTGCCGTATGCTGTGAGAGAAAGGGAGCTGTTTCGGCTGCACTGGCTGCCTTCTCAGCTGCCACCGATGGCTTGGCTTTGCAAATAGAAGCAAGCGAGACGCGCTGCGGCAGTGCCGCACAGCTAGCGGGCAGAAGCGCTACGGGAGCACAGCAGATAAATACAATCCCGGGCCGTGAGGTTTGCCAATCTGATCATTCGGTGGCCTTGCTGCAAATTGTCCAGCTGAAACAACGACAAATGTTAGAGTGCCTTGCAGGCAAAGCCCGCTGCGCATTGCAAACCGGGGAGCTCCAGAAAGGCCTACAACTCGCTGCAGATCTTGACGACCCTCGAGTTTATCGGCAGTGCGCTGACATTTTGCTGCGCCTCCACCAGCACAGTCACGCGGCAGTTTTGCTCCAAAGAATCGGGGAAACTGAGCGTGCCGCTGCTCTTTACATCCAGGTCTCTATCCCCCTGAAGGCGCTTTGTAGATTTTTTCTACAAAAGTAACCAGCGTTCAAGAGTTGTCTGAGGGCAATTTTCCCCCCAGTTGCTGAAAATGGTCGCAACCTAGCAGTACCACGCTTTCTTTATTATCCTTGCATGTGCAGTCTTACTAACCTGGATGCCTTGCTTGTGCGTCCATACAGCTCGGCGAGTTTAATCTTGCTGCTCCTCTCTTGAAGACTATCGGCCCGTCAGCAGCTCTTCTGGAGGCCTACGCACAAGCACAAGAGCCAGAGCAACCACTTGAATCGCTGCGTGCATTCAGTAGAGCTAATAACATTACGGGTATGGTGCGGATACTGGTAAGCAGACGCTTGAACGTTGCGAACGATCGGAGCGTATTTATTGCCGCTGCCCAGCTCCTTTAAGCAAATGTCAATTGTCGTCATTGTGCTGCATCTGACGGTTTTCTTGCTTCTCGTGGAAAAGCAGATTCGTTCTCAATTTGTCCACAGGGTCGGCGCCTGGATCTGTGGGAGGAAGCAAAGACACTTGTTCGGAAAGTTAATGACTCGGACGCAGCAATGCTGCTGGCTGATTGCTGCAGGTACGAATTCACTGCAGAAATTAAGGAGACTTTGGCCTGGGCCCACCTTGTTCGGCCTACTGTACATTGAATAACAGGTTTTCTCCAGCTGTCGTGAAGGGATTAAAGGCAGCAGTTAGCCGCGAGTAATCAACGCCATCCTATGTAATTGCTCTAGAGGTCGAACAGGCAATTTTATTGATTCTGTAATTGTTAGACTCGGGCTTTCCTATCTGCCTCTTGCTTCGTTGTTGTTACAGGGCTCGTAGTGACTTTCGTGGGGCTGTGGAAATGCTTTGTATTGCTGGAAAGCAAGAAGAGGCCATATCTCTGGCAGAGGAAAGCAACCATCTTGCGACGTTAGCAGAGGCAGGGCGTCACTTCCACATTACGCAATTTTGTTTTCCCACCAAAATGCCCTATTTATTGTGGAAAGGAGCATTGAAAAGAATTTCGATATTTTAACTGGTTTTATGGGTTGAAAGTAGACGAGAAGCGCAAAGCCACCTATTGCAGTAGTACACTTGCACCCACTTTTAGATAGGGCTATTAAGATTGGACCTTAATTGACTTGAGAGTGGCATTTCAACTCAGACGTTGAAAAGCACTGGTTCTCCTGACCTGCACTTGCGAGTGTCCATGCTGCTAGAGGGTCAACGCTTGTATACTCAATCAGCCCGACACAGAGCTCTGGCTGAACGTCCTCAAGAGGCTCTTGAGTTGTACATAAAGGTGCTTTAACCCTAGGTCGTTACTCACGCATCATGCCTCAGAAATATTTCTGGTGCTACACCATTCGGCTGGTTCCAACTCTAATTCCAACGACAACCATTGTTGTTTCCTCTAAATGTAAACTTTGCTGCGGCACTGATACTTATTAGGAATCGTGCTACTAGATCCCACTTACATCTTATGTGAAAATGTAAAGTGTATCCATATGGCGCCTGCAGGGAGGGGAGGAGAACTGGGAGCAGGCAGTTCAAATGGTGGCAAAAACTAGCGATTCAAGGCTTATATCACGACTAAAGGAAGTTCTCTCTAGTGAGGACTTTGTTCAGGGGCTCACATTCGCGTTTTTACTCACCTATTTAGCACTTTAGCCGACAAGAAAGTTGCCGTTGTTGAAGCCACTTTCTTGCATTTCCAATAATGTCGTGCTGCTTGTCTATACCTCAGAGGACCCAATTTCTGGTCGTTGCCTTGAGTTGCTACACAAGTAAGTGCCTTGGCTTCACATCATGACTTCGACTCTTATTAAGTGACGTCAGTTGAATAACCAAGCTGAGAGAATAATTTTATTTCCACGTAGATTCAGCAGAACGCTCGTCAAAGTTTACCACTTGAGCTCCTCGCAAAAAGATGGGAGGACTCTTCCACTTTCGTGCCGCTGAACAGGTTGACTCTTCTAGTAGGAAAGCCATGGGAAGCGGCAGAAAGCGGCTTCGCACTGGCTCAGCACCAGCAGCAACAGGGTCACTTTGCTGCTGCTCACGCACAACTACTGGAGGCCGTGCTTATTCTGAAAAAAGCAAAGAACTGGCTGCTTCAAAAGCAAGGGTCATACAGGAATTCAGATATCGATCAAATATCGCGAGAAACTCGAGAGGGGCTTTATGTGCGCCTCCTGCACCGTTTTTCTCTTATTCATTCCTACATGCTAGTCCCCCGTTTGCTGAAGCAAGGCGAGCAGTACAGCGCGGCGTTGCTGCTAATTAGACTCTCCGCTCACATTGCAGAGTAAGTTGCGACGTTGTCCTTACACCTTTTAACTCCAGCAGAATAGACTTTTTTTCTGACAGTTTATGTTTCTGCCCGTCCATCGAAAAAGTCAGCCACAAGGTTTGGCTTCACCGGTTAATAAATGCTTTGCCACATGTATGGCGCCCCTTACTGGGGTAGTCTTTGCCAGTCAAGGTAGCGTGCTGCGCACGGGGCTGGGCGGGAATCCAGGTTGTGCCCCCTTATAGGTGGGGTGGTGGCTGGAAAAAGCTTGCACTTTTTTAGCTCTAGCACAGCCTTCTGTGCTATCATTAGGCACCGAAAAGTAGCATTGCCCTTCTTACGCTTTAGGGGTTTCATGTCCGGGAAACGGTCTGGTGTGCATAACCCCAAGTACCTACCCCATTCCTCCGTATCTCTGACTGATTTGGTTGCTTGTGGACAGTTTTGAGGCGCACGCAGCCCCTCTTTTGACGGCGGCTTTGTTGACCGGAGCGGCTGCAGGTTTTCCTGCGTCAGCTGCTTCGGTAGCCGGAGCACCGTTGCTTCGCCCAGAAATCAAGACCCAAGTGCCGGTTCAGCACAGGAGGGCTGTGGAACGAATTCTTAGGTTAAAGCACCCAGATGTCAAAGCCAAATGCTTTGTACCTTGTTTAACCTGCAAAGCCGACATAGAAGAAGATGCAGTGCAATGTCGTTCTTGCAAGGTGCTCCTCAGTAGTAGCGTCCAAAACTACTTGTGTTGCATCCATCAAAAACGGTGTTTTGCCTATTTTCAATTATTGTTCGATGCCTTTGACTTACTGTACAAAGATAATTTTTAGTATAAAATTCCGTTGTACCGGAGAACTACCGCGAAGGCATGCCAGGGATT
This sequence comes from Eimeria falciformis, assembly GCA_002271815.1. Classification (NCBI taxonomy): domain Eukaryota; phylum Apicomplexa; class Conoidasida; order Eucoccidiorida; family Eimeriidae; genus Eimeria; species Eimeria falciformis. Next base: position 243,288 of record NPHX01000478.1, read on the forward strand.
GAGCACTGTGAACTCTTATTTTTGTTGCCAGTCTCTGCATTCAAGTGCGTGAGTTGCATGCAGCGCCCGACTCCTTTGTGTGCCGCCTCGGGACTCCGCTTATCAGGAAGGCACTGCGCTGTGTGTCCCGCTTGCCTTTTCCCTATGAATGTAAGTTGTCAAGTCCCCAAGTAATGGTTAACAGTGTTTTTACGGTTTTATTCAAGGGACAGGGTAGGTTCTCTTTGAGGCGAGTCTGTTAAATAGGCACAACCCCTGTTGAACCTTATGTCAACTTGAGTTACATAGCTACACCACCCCTATACGCCCTTATGTCAACTCGAGTGCAGAAGATACAACGCTATCCCGTTTTTGTATTTCCAGGGAGCGGCTTTCAAGCGGCTGCAAAAAGAGCAGCAAGGTTGCCCGGTTTGTCGCGAGCCTTTACTAGAAAACGATTGGTTGATGATGCCCCTTGAGGAAGCAGCCCCTAACGCTCTCCACATGCAGGCTGAAAGTCATGTGGCCGGCTTAACTAAAACTTCATATGCATGAAGAAGCCACTGCGAGCCATAAGCGTTTATACTGGAATTTAGGGTGACATATCTTAGATGTTTTGCTGCACCAAGTGCATAAATTTCCGTTGTATAGCAACGAATGAAAAAGAAAAACATGATGTGGCCTGTTTTACCCCACAGAGACAGTGGCATTAAATTCTAGAATGCAGATGCACCGCCTACTTGGCAAGATGAAGAGACAACCTAAAAACGATGAGAGCGAGAACGCCCTTAGGCAGCACGAAAATGTTGCTGAGGAGACCGGTTTTTTGTTGTAATGCAAATCATAGCTAAGCCAAAAATCACTGGTTCCTCGATTGGTGATAATGACTTTCCCAAAAGGCAGCAGATTTCCAGGCGCAATATCACCAGGATAATGTTGATGCCCCTTTATTACGACCCTTCGTTCAAGTTCACCTACTTGCGTCACAATTTCCCCCCATCAAACGCTCTATGAGTAGGTGGACAGTCTCCTTTATGTTCCAATTCTAAAGCATCCTGGTTGTAATAACTGTGTCTAATTAATTGAATTAGAGTGGAATGACCCCTCAGGAATCTGAAAGGGGAGCAGGAAAACGAGAATGCTATGTGGCTTCTTGTCTTGACCACCAGATGTAGACTCCCAATGACGATCTAGGCGGCCGGTTAACACAATGAAACGCTTGAAAAAAGTAGCACACCCCGTTTCCTTTATATAATAAGATTAAAGTATTTTCAGGGTTTCTAGTTACTATAGTGAACTCTACTACAATCACGGCTTAGAAGTGCTCATTTTAAGCGCGTTTGTGCCGTGCTTGTTGTATAACGTCTGTGGGAGGGGTGTATACCTTCTGTTCGATAAGAGGCTAAAACGGTCTTTTCTCTCGACAATCGACGTTAGAATAAGCGTCCTCACTCTACGAAACCCTCCCTAGCTATACAACAAAATGCAGACTTCTGTCTGAAAGGTTCCACTGATATCAATCGGCTCCCAGGATTTTAACTCTAAAACCTGCCAAAGTGCAAACTCAAAATTCTAACTGTAATGAACTACAATTGTGTTCCACGGATTCATCAAGTTAGAAAGCCATTATGGACTTGGGAAGCCAAGTCCGATATGCGTTAGTTCCTTAAGCCCAGCAAAGAGTTAGAATGTAAGAAATGCATAGTAGTGAAAATAGACTAAATAAGCGAACAGTAACAAATATCAACAATTAATAATAAACACTTAGGCATCAACTGAGTTAACTGTGGATAGTACCTGATTGGGCGGTGCGGGATCTGTAGCGCACCCCGTCCTCGCATTCGAGCCCGTCATATGTGTAGTGAACGTCTTCACTACATCGTGGCTTTGGATTGCAGATCCAGCGCCACGCTCGGTCTTCACTAAAAGTACGAAGAGATAAGCCTCTTCAATAATTCAAGTGCTTAATAAGTTAAGTGCCATGCTTAATAAAAATATAGATCTTAATTAATTGGCTTAAAAGTGGAATTAAATTAATTATTAAGCCTAGGTCTTAACGACTCAAAGACTTGAAGACCAGTGGTAGGGAAAGCCCCAGGGTTTCAGCCCTTGGTGGAGCAGGAGCTGATGCTCTTTGAACTCCTGAGCTTGTTTCAAGCTTTTGGACTTTTTTTGAACTTCTTCTCGGACTTCTTTAATTGTCAAGTTTGAAAGGAAACTTAACTTAAAAATAAGAGAGAGTTAGAAAGTCCCATGTAAGCTCATTAATGTGGTCTTAGGAATCTGCAGCGGGTGTATTCGAGTGTTGTGGGAGTCGTCCAGGGGATCGAGCAACTTCCACGACTCAAGCTGAGATTGAATTGTATTAAGACTAGCAAATCCGTAAATGACTGATGAAGATTAGCCAGGGACGGCTAATGGAAAAAGTTTCGAGCGTTTTCGAGAACAGCTAGCTCATAGATTTGAAGGGATAGAACTACTATTAGTGCAAGACTGACATGAGACCCAGCTGCAGAACATACCCCATT
>NPHX01000481.1:0-13532 GCA_002271815.1 Eimeria falciformis
TGGCTCCAAGTGCCTAAAATGCCCACAACTCCATGACGCTAGAGTACATGGTAGCCAAATGAAACAAAATTATTTCACACTCGGTTGCAAAGGTTATCTCGATGACCCATTACTTTCACTCGACACCAGCTGTCGCTGCGTCTGTAGACGGCAGTTGTCATTCTCCTTATATCCAGACGAAATGTCACACGAACCATTACAACCGACCGACATTTCTACAACAACCATCCCTTCGCAATCTATGCCATTACCGCCGCAATGAATAGCTTACCTACAGTGTTCGAGACGCCCAATCGTTTCTACTTTAGCACGTATAACCACCACGTGCCAACTTTTTAAAATAAAATACTCCTACAACAAAGCCCGTAAACAGGCACCCCGACTACTATGGCATGCCATGCCCATCTCCAACACTCATTTCCGCAAAGCAGTTCCTAAAGTGCCCCACTGCAAAATGACGCTTTACCTTCACGGACAAGCGCACTTTCTAACGTCCACACAAAACACACTTACACAGGATTCAAATTTCTTAGAATGGCGCCCTATCTATAAAGGCACAGTATGGAGGAACTTAATGAAACAATAAGCCACCCCACACCACCTTGCACAAACTACCTCAATAACACACTCCCCGCGCTCAACATCAGCAATTAATGTGTCATAAGAGGGCACGCATTATTCTTACCATCTCTGCACAAAACGTCACAAAAGCCATAACAACCATCATCTACATCAACCTCCCCATCACATCATTTGCCCCCAACTCCGCCGTTAAAAGCTTAACTGAAGTGGTTCCAGCCGAAGCAACGTTTCACGTTCATCATAGATGAGCAGAAGCGCACCCTTTGTTCAAAGTACAGCATTCGCAAAACGACATCCACAAAACAGACGTCCCGCCTACCACCGCAAACTATTCCCATCTCCGGCACAAAAGCACCTGCTCACGTACCTTACACACATAATAACGTCACGCCTTCAACACCAAACGCACTTCCTGATATGGCCGTAAAAGCTATATTTACATATTTCACAGTGCCTGCCGATCCATGACGCTGCCGCACATGGACACAAAGCGGGACAATAAAGTACCTCCCACCGGTTTACACATATTACCTCTATGATCCATTTCTCCCCAATCAACCCCAGCTCTCGCTATGTTTGTAGAGGACAATGAACATTTTTCCCATCTCTGTACAAATTGGCACGCACACCATAACAGCACGGACCTCTGCAGCAACCACCTCTTTCTACCATCACTGATGCACTTAATAACGTAATGCAAGGGGTTCGCCAAACCCAACGTTTCGACCTTCTGACATGTCTGCCGCCACGTGCCAGGGCATCAAACTCAGACATTCTCACAACGAAACCCACAAACCCCAAACAGCCAGACTACTACGTCAAGCCAATTTCCGTCTGCAGCATTCAGTGCCCCGAAACACCTCTCAAATAACCCTGAGAAAATAATAAAGATACGTCTTTAGCAGCAAACACACTAGCTGAATACGGCAAAAAAACCTACATTCATATGGCTCCAAGTGCCTAAAATGCCCACAAATCCATGACGCTAGAGTACACCGTAACCAAGCGGAACAAAAACCAACTCACACCACCTTGCACAGGATACTTCAATAACCCACTACCCTCACACGACACCAGCTGTCGCTGTGTCTGTAGACGGCAGTTGGCGTTCCCCTCATATCCAGACGAAATGTCACACGAACCATAACAACCGACCGACATTTCTACACCAACCATCCCTTCGCAATCTATGCCGTTACCACCGCAATGAATAGCTTACTTATGGTGGTTTTAGCCTCGCACCGCTTGGACCGTATCACGTATAAACTTAAATGCGCAAACTTTCTAAATAAAATACTCTAACAACAAAACGCGCACGCACAAACAGGCACCCCACCTACTATGGCAAGCCATGTTCATCTCCAGCACTCAGGGCCCCGAAGCAGCTTCTCAAGTGCCCCACCCGCAAAAAGCTCTTTACCTTCAACAAGAAACGCACGTTCTAACGTTCAAAGAGAAAGCTCATTCGCTTGGCTCAAAATGCCTGTAATTCTTCCTTATCCATGACAGTAGCGCAAATAAGGGAGCTGAATGGAACAATTAGCAAACTTATACCAGTTTGCACATGTTACGTGGATAAGTCGCTTCCCGAATTCAACTCCAGCTGTCGCTGTTCTGCACAAAATGTCGCACGACCCGTAACAACTAGCATCTCTACGCCAACTACCCCTGTGAATTCCGTGCCGTCACTGGCGCAATGAATGGCTTAGCTGAAGCGACTCGAGCATCTTACTGTTTTGGCCTCTAAACACACAAAATGCCACGCACCGATTATCTAAGCAAAACAACCCCACAAAAAACAGCCATCCAGCCTACTACGTCAAGACTTTCCCGTCTCCAACCGGCAGTGCGCCGAAGCAGCTCCTCAAGTACCCCACACATCCGCAAAATAAAGCTACGTCTTGCACAACAAGCGCACGTCCTGAAGGCGGCAGACAATGCGCACATAATTGCAAATGCGTGGAGTCCGTTCTCGTCAATCCATAACACTAGCATACATGGGCACCAAAAGAAACAGTAAACCACCTCACACCTGTTTTCACAGGTTACCTCAATAACACATTTCTCCCACTCAACTCCAGCTGTCACTGTGTCTGTAGGCCGCACTGATTGCTCTTTCCATCTCTGCAGACTAACCATAAAAACCAGCACTAACCACAGTATTGCACTTTATGCCGTCACTGCTGCCCCAAATAGCTTAACAAAAGTGGTTCGAACTCTTAGCCGTTTTGACCTCATCCCACATAGTGATGACGCACAACTTTCCGAATAAAAACAATCTCAAAATACGCGGTACAAAACAGACAGCCTGAAAACTACACTATGCCGCTTCCGTCTCCAGCGCTCACTGCCTCGAAAGAGCCCCCTCATGCTCCCCACAACCAAAAGAACGCTAGGCCTCCGGCAACAGACCAAATTTTTGATGTTAGCAGAAGACCTACATTCACATTTTTCCAAGTGCCCGGAATCGTTCCCCATCCATGACAATCACACTAGCGTGCGGAGGAACCAAACAGAAAAACAAACCAATTCCAACCAGTTTGCCCGGGTTACTTCAATAACCTACTCCCCTCACTCAGCTCTTGCTATCGCTGTGTCTCTAGACACCAGTGACCGTTATTCCCATTTTTGCACAAAATTTCACGCGAACAAGAACAGCCGGCACCTTTACATCATCTTTCCCTTTGCATTCCATACCGTTATTGCCAAAATAAATAGTTTGCAGCAAGTGCTTCAGAACCTCCCGGCGTTTCGGTCAATCGCACATAGGCCGCCAAGCACCATTTCTTTTAACTGAGACATCTTCACAACAAGCAGACAAGTTGAATATTACAGCAAGCATTTTCCGTCTCCTGCAATCAGCGCCTCGATGCAACCCCTTAATTACCCCACCTCAAAAAAAACCTCACTTCTTCAGCAACAAACGCACTTCCTGACATCAACAGAAAAGCTACATTCACATAGTTCGGAGTGCCTGGAATGGCTCTCTATCCACGACAGCATCATACAAGGGAACCAAGAAAAACAAGAAATCAACACATAGCAGTTTTTTTGTATTTCAATATCCCACGTCCCGCACTCAACGTCAGCTGTTGCACTATCTCTGTACCACATTCATTTTTTTCCCCATCTCTGTACAAAATCTCACACAAACCTTAACAACCCGCACCAAGCACACTATAGCATTCTGCGCCGTCACTGCCGCACTAAATAGCTTAACACAATTAGTTCGACTTCCCCACTTTTTCCACATAACCGCACAAAAGCTGCCATCTCCCAATTCTCCAAGCTAAAACATTTTCAAAACGCCCCACAAAAAAGGTCTTGCGACTACTACGGCAAGGCATTGCCGTCTCTACCAATCAGTGCCTCCAAGCAGTTCTTCAAAAGCCCTACTTCATAAAAACACTTGTTTTTACCAGTAAGCTCACATCCTGACGTCGACAGAAAAACTACATTTGCATAGCTCCAAGTTCCATGAAAGCTACCGGCTACATGACACTAGCGTACATGGAAACCACGCGGAACAACAAACCAACACATACCAGTTAGCACAAGTTCAACGTACTTGACAAATGGATTTGTAGCTGTCGCTGTGTCTTTAGATGGCAGTGGACATTCTTCCCAGCTATCCCACAAAATCGAACAATAACAACCAGCTTTTGTACATGAGCCACCTTTCCCCATTCTGCGCTGAACCCACCAAAACGAAAAGCGTAACTGAAGTCCTTCAAGCTTTTTCAGGGTCTTCAACTCATCGCACATAAGCTGCCAAGCACCAATTCTCCAAACTAAGACACCCCCACAACCAACAGACACGCCGATTACTACTGCAGGCCATTTCCGACAGTTACTGCCCTGAAGCAGCTCCTCAGCTACCCCACCTCCATAATAAGGCCACTCCTTCGGAAGCAAACGCACGTACTGACGACGACAGAAAACTACATTGACATGGTTCAAAGTGGCTGGAATACCCAATCATGCATGACAGTAGCATAAATGGGAAAAATAAAAAATGTCACACTAGTTAGCACAGGTAATCTCAAAAACCCACTTCTCGCACTCTACCCCAGCTGTCGCTATGTGTGTAAAGGAAAGTGACCGTTCTTCCCATCTCTGAAGGAAAATGTCCTACGAACCATAACAATCGGCATTCTTACAGCAACGATCCTTTCCCATTCCGTGCCCGCGTTGCTGCAATAAAGAGCTTTATTCAATTGCTTCGTGCCATCCCGCCGTATCGGCCTCATCATCCATAATTCGCCACGCACCAATTCTCTAAGATAACACAGTGCCGCAACAAACAGATACCCACACTACTACGGCAAGCTATTTCCGTCCCCATCACTCAGTGCCCTGAAGCAGAGCTTTTCTTATTTCATGCCCAAAATAACGCTAGGCCTTTACCACCAAACGCACTTTCTGAGTTCGGCAGAAAAACTGGGTTGATATAGCTCCAAGTGGCCGAAATACCTCTTGATATATAACGCTAGCGTAGAGATGAAACAAACGGAAAAATAATCAAACTAACACTAGTTTACACAGGTTACTTCAATAACTCACTTGTCGTGCTCAACCCCATCTGTTGCGTCGTCTGTACACGGTAAAAAGCAATCTTTCTATATCAGCACAAAACCCCACACAAACCATAATAACCGGCACATCTACACCAACCAGCTCTTTGCAATCTGTGCCGTCATTGCCGCAATGACTAGCCTAACTGGAGTGGTTCAAGCTTCCCCACCGATTCAGGCTCATCACATACAGGCCGCCCCACATCAATTCTCCAAGCTAAAACAGTCTACAACAAAGCCTACAAAACACCCGACTACTACGGCAAGCCGTTGTCGTCTCCAGTACTCAATGCCGTTGCCGTGAAGCAGAGCCTTAAGCATCTCTTCACAAAAGCAAACCTAGGTATTCAGCAGCAAACGCACTAACTGAAGGCGACACAAAAGCAACACTCACATAGCTTAAAGTGCCTCGAATGCCCCCCGCTTCATGACACTAGCATAGGGCGGAACCAAACCGAACCGCTAACTAGTTCACACCCCCAGTTTGCACACGTTGCACCATAGCCCAATTCCCCCACTAAACCCCAGCTCTCGCTGTGTCCGTTGATGGCAGTGCCCATTCTTTCCACCTCTACACAAAATGCCACACGACGCGAAACAACAGGAATCTCTGCACCAACCTCGCCCCAGCATTCTGTGCCGTCACCCTCACAATCAATTACTTAACCGACGTGATTCGAGCCTCACCACTGTTTCGATCTCATAACATATAAGCCCCAACGCACTAAACGTATCTTTCAAAAAAACGGACACTCCGACTACTATGCTAAGCCACATCCGTCTCCAGCACTCGATGCTCAAGCATCCGACATATCCCCAAAATACTAAAAGACCCAGCGTCCAAAATGACAGCAGGGCATGCTTTCAGCAGCAAACGCACGAACTGACGTCGGCACAAAAAAGACATGCACATGCCTCCAAGTGTCTGGAATGACCGCCGGTTTATGGCATTAGAATACATGGAAACCAAGGCAAACAATAAACCAACTCACACCATCTTGCACATGTTATCTTAATAATTCGCTTCCCTCACTCAACTCCAGCCATCGCTGTGTCTGCAGACGACAGGAATCGTTCATCCCCTCTGCGCAGAGAAGGTCATACGAACCTGAAAAGCCATCATCTATACACACACCATCTTTAGCCACTCTGTACCGTCACCCCGGCAATAAAAATTTTAGCTAAAGTGTTTCGAACCTCTTCACCCGTCTGACACTATCAAACATGAACTGCCATGCACAAGTTCTCCAAACTAAAACTTTCCCCACACCAAAACTCACAAAAAACAAAAACCTAGATTACAAAGGCAAGCCAGTTCCGCCTCCAGCACTCAGTGCCCAAGCAGGTCTTCAAGTACCAACCTTCAAAATAACGCTAAAACGTCGGCAGCAAACACACTTCCTGACGTTGCCAGAAATTACACTCACCTAGCTCCAAACGCCTGGGGACCAAACAGAACAATGACCCAACTCACACTATTTTGCACACGTTACTTCAATAATTTACTTAGGCCAGTCAACTCTAGGTGTCGCTGTGTCTGTAGAGAGCAGTGCATGTTCTTCCCATCTCTGTACAAACTGTCACACAAACCATGACACCCAGCATCTGCACACCATCCAAAACAAGCAACAGCGCTACACCAACCACCCATTTGAATGCTGTGCATCGCCGTCGCAATGAATACCTTAACTGAGGTGCGTCGAGCATCTCCATTGTTTCCACCTCAACGTCCTTATCACGCCGTGCACCAATTCTTCAAACCAAAAAAAACTCAAAACAACGAGGCACCTCCACTACTAAGGCAGACCATATCCGTCGACAGCACCCAGTGCCCCGAAGCAGCTCCTCAGGTACCCCGCCCCCAAAATACCGTTACGTCTCCAGCAGCCAAAGCAAACGCACTAGCTGATCTCGTAGAAAAACTACATTCACATACCTCCAACTGCCTGGAATGCCCCACCTTACATGATATTAGCATACCGGAGAACGCATGCAGAAAAATAAACCAACTTACACCAGTTTGCACAGGTTGCCTCAATAACCCACTTCCCCTACACAACTCCACCTGTCGCTGTCTGTAGTGGACACGACCGCTCTTCGCACCTCCGCACAAGATACCACACAAACCATAACAACCGACATCCCTATACCACCCACCCCTTGGCATTCTATGCCGTTGCCGTCGCAATGAATAGCTTAACTGAAATGGTCCGAACCTTATCATTGTTTAGACCTTATCACACATAAACCGTCACCCACCAATTGTCCACACCTAAACAGTCCCACAACAAAACCGACAAAACAGGCACCCAGTCTACTAAGGCAAACCACTTCTGTTTCCAGCACTCACTTCCTCCAGGCAAATTCTCAAGTATCCACCGCAAAAACAACGCTAGGTATTCAGCAGTAAACGGACTTGCTGAAGTCGCCGGAAAAAATGCATTCCTATAGCTACAAGTGCATATGATGCCCTGGATCCACGACACTATCAAATATGGTAATCAAGAAGAATAATACACTGGCTCACAACAGGTTGCACGGCTTGCCTCAGTAGCCCAGTTCCTCCACTCAAATCCACCTGTTTCTGTGCCCTCAAATGGGAATGACCGTTCTTCCCGCCTCCGCACAAAATTTTGCACAAACCTCAATAACCAGCATTAGTACATTAAACACACCTTTGCATTTTCTGCCTTTACCGCTCATATGAATTGATTAACTAAAGTCGTCCAAGCTTTTTCACTGTTTCGGCCATTATTAGGAACAAGCCTACATGCACCAATTATCCAAACAAAAAGATTTCCACAACAAACCCACTAACCCCTACTACTACGCCAAGCCACGTTTGTATTCAGTAACCAGTGCTCCCAAGATCCTGACGTAACCCAATTCCGTAAACTATCGCTAAAACTTCAACAACACACGCACGAACTGACGTCGGCAAAATAGCTACTTTCACATAGCTCCAAGTGCCAGGAATGCCTTTTGATTCACGGCTCTAGAGTAGATGGGGACCAATAAACCAACGCATACCAATTTGCACAGGCTACTTCAGTAAACCACTTCTTACACAAACGTCCAGCTTTCGCCATGTCTGTAGACGGCAGGGATAGGTCTTCCCATCTCCGCACAAAGGGTCAGACGAGTCCCCAAAGCCAGCACCTCTAAGCGAATCACGCCCTCGCAGTCTGTGCTGTCACCACCGCAATGAATACCTTAACTGAAAAGCTTCGCGTTTCCGCAATGTTTTGATTTCATCACACATAAGACTCCACGCATCAAGTCTCAAGATTACAGTATTCACAACACAAAAGACACCCAGACTACTACGCCCAAGATATTTCCGTATTCAGCACTCAGTCATACGGATTATCGTTTTTACGTATTTTGTTGAAAAATAAAACTAGGCCTTCACCAGCAAGCGCACTACCTGAAGTCGGCAGAAAACTTGCCTTCATCTAAATCCAAGTGCCTTGAATGATCCTCTATACATGATGCTAGCGTACACAGGATGCGAGCACAAAAATAAGCTGACATACACCAGTTTGCACAGATTAGCTCAATAACCTACTTCCCGCACAGTATTGCAGCTGCCCCTGCGTCCTTAGATGACGGTGACTTCTCCCCATCTCCTCAGAAAAAGTCGCATGGGTAAGAACAGTCAGCACCTCGACGTAAACCGCCCCTTCGCAATTTGTGCCGTCATCGCCACAATGACTAGCTTCATGGAACTGATTCAAAATTGCTTCACGTTTCGATATAGTCATCTATAATCCGCCGTTCACAAACTCTCCAAACTAAAACATTCTTATAGCAATTCCACAAAACGGACACCCAGTATACCGGCTTAAAGCTGAACCAAGTGAAACAATAAACCTGCTCACATCCGATTGCACACATGCCTAAATAACTTAACTCCCCCACTCAACAACATTTCTCGCTGTGTCTGGACACCATGTGAACCTTAAAAACCAGCATCTACACGCCTACCACCCGATCGCATTCCGTGACGTCAATGCCACAATTAACAGTTTAACTGACGCAATTAGAGCCGCCTCACCGTGTTGGTTTCATCACAAATAAGCGGCCTTGCACAAATTCTTCAAAATAAAACATTCTCATAACAAAACCCATAACAGGCACCCCAGCTGCTACCGCACGGCACCTCCGTCTTCCGCAGTGTGTGGCCCGAGGCAGCTCAAATAATCCGCAACAAAAATAACACTAGGTTTTCAGTAACAAACCCACTTTCTAAAGTTGCAAGGCAAATTAAATCCACATAGCTCCAAGTGTCCGAAATGCCCCCCGATCCATGACACTAGCGTTCATGAAAGCAAGCGGAACAATAAACCAACTCACAACAGTTGGCACAAGTTACCTCAATAACCCACTTCCCGCACATTACTCCAGCTGGTGCTCTGCCTGTAAACAGCAGTGACCATTCTTCTAATCTGCGCACAAAACGTCACATGGAACACAACAACCAGCATATCTACGCCTACCATCTCCTTGCGTTCTGTGCCCTCACAGCCGCAATCAATAGCTTAACTGAAGTTGCGGAAGCATCCTCACTATTTCAGCCTTATTGCAACTAAGCTTATACGCACCAATTTTCCAAAATAAAACACTCCTACAACAAACTCAAAAAGCGGTCACCTCAACTACGACGGTAAGCCGTTTCCGTCTCTAAAACTCAGTTCCCCGAAGCACCTCAAGTACTCCACCCCCAAAATAACGCTAGGCTTTCAGCGGCAAACACACATCCTTGGGTTAAAAAAATTATATTCATATAGCTCGAAGTGCCCAGAGTGCTCACCAATTCATGACACCGGCGTGCATGCGAACCAAAGGAACAATAGACCAACATACACCAGTTTGCGCGGCTCACCTCAATAACCCGCTTACCGGGCTCAAGTCCAGACTCTGAGTCTGTGGGCCGCAGTAACGGTTCATCCCATCTCCATGTAAAACCACACAGGAGCCACAACGAACATATGTACATTAACCACCCCTTCACTTTCTGTGCTGTCACTGGCTAAGTGGAAAACTTGATTGAAGTATTTCGATCTTCCAGATCGTGTCGGCCTTATGACACATGCCCCACCATGCATCCATTTCCAAAACTAAAACAGTCCCACAACAAAACCACAAACCAGACAAGTACGTCAAACCATTTCCGTCTCCAGCTGTCAGCGCATCGAAGCCGCTTGTCACGTAATCCCACACCCAAAATAACGCTACGCCTTCGCAACAAGCGCACAAGCTGACGTCGGCAGAAGTAGTTCATTCACATACCTCCAAGTGCCTGTAATGATTCCTGCTTCATGCATGACACGAGTGTAGGCGGGAACCAGATGGAACAATTACCAAGCTCACATGAGTCTACGCAGCCTACCTCAGTAACCTACTGCCCGCACATCAATCCAGCTGTCACTTCGTCTGTAAACAGCGATGACCGTTATTCCCATCCCTACACAAAATGTCGCACAAACCATAACAACCAGCATCCATACACCAACTACCGCTTTTCATTCAGTGCCATCTCTATCGCATTAAGTAGCTTAATTTAAGTTGTTTAAATTTCCGCATCGTTTCGAAATTATCACATATATGCTGCGTACCAATACTCCAAACTAATGCAGTCCCACAAGAAAATGGACACTACGGCTACTACGGCAAGCCCTTTTCGTGTCCAGCACCGAGTGACCCGAACCAGGTCTTCAAGTATCCCACAACAAAACTACTGCTACGCCTTCAGCAGCAAACGCACTTTCTGACGCCGCCAGAAAACTGCATTTACATACATCCAATCTTCTGGAATACACCTGGATGTATGACAGTAGCTTGCATGGGAACCAAACGGTAATATAAAAGAATTCACACAACTTTGCACCAGTTAACCACGTTTCGCAGTCAACTAGCTCCAACTGTGTTTGTAGACGGCAGTGACGATTCGTCGCATCTTTGAACAAATTCCACATGAACCACAACAGCCAACATCTATACACCAACCCCTCTTCGCATTCTGTGCCATCGCCGCCACAATGATTAACTTCACTGACGTGATTCCAGCCTCCCCAACGTTTCGAACCCATCCAGCGGCAACCGCCACTGAACAATTCTCTACGCCCGAACATTCCCAAACCAAACCACAAAACAGACACTCAAAATACTACGCAAGCCATTTCTGTCTCCAGCTGTCAGTGTACCGAAAGAGCTCCTCAAGTACCCCACCCCCAAAACAACATTAGTTCTTCAGCACCAAACTCACTAACTGAAGTCACAAGACAAACTAAATTCATGTAGTTCCAAGTGCCCAGAACGCCATGCAATCCATGACACTTGCGTACATGCGAAACAAAACGAACAATAAACGAACTCACACCAGTCTGCACAGATTACCTCAATAATCCACTGCCCGGACAACACTCCAGCTGTCGCTGTGTCTGTAGACCCCAGTGACCGTTCTTCCCATCTCTGCACGAAGCGTCACATGCACCGTAACAGCCAAAATCTCTACGCCACCACCCGCTCGTATGCTGTGCCACCATCACAGCAATGGATAACTTAACTGAAGTCGTTCAAGCCTCTCACCGTTTCGAGGTCTTTATGCATAAGCCACCACACATGAATTTTACAAACTAACAGCCTCCCACAACAAACTCTCTAAAACTGACACTCATGTTACAACAGCAAGTCATTTCCGTTTTAACTCAGTGCCCTGAACTATCTCAAGTACCCACCCCCTAAATAACGCTAGGCCTTAAGCGACAAACGCACGAACTGAAATAGGCAGGAAAACTAAATGCACATAACTAAATGAAATGCCCATCAATCAAAAACACTAACGTACATGGCAACCATAAGGAAAAATAAACGAATTCATGGCAGTTTGCATAGGTTGCCTCAATGATCGAAGCCCCCCTACCCCACTCATCTCCAGCTGGTCCTGTGTTTGTAAAGGGCAGTAGCCGTTCTTTTCATCTTTGCAAGAAACATCGCAAAAAACTTAACAACCGGCATCTCTATACCACCCACCCAATCCCGTCTTACGACGTCAGCAACGCAATCGATAGCTTAAGTGAAGCCGTTCCAGCCTCCTCATCGTTTCCACCTTAGCACATAGACACCGCCCTGCACCAATTCTCCAAACCAAATAGTCTCCACAGTAAACCTCCAAAACAGAGACCCAAACTACTACAGTAGGCCAATTCCGTCTCTAGCACTCAGTGTCACGAAGCACCTCCTCAACGCCCCCACCACCAAACTAACACTAGGCCTTCAGCACCAAACGCACTGACTGATGTCCGCAGAAAAATCAAATTCAAACAACAGCAGTTGATTAAAATGCATCCCGATCATTGACACTGCCGTACATGGGAAACACGCGTAACAATAAGGCAACTCACATCAGTATGCATAGGTCGACACCTTAATAACCCACTTTCCCGACTAAATTCCGGCTGTCGCTCTATCTGTAGACGGGAGTGACTGTTATCCCTATCTTCATGCAAGATGTCTCACGAACCATGACAATTAACATCTCCACAGCAACAATCCTTTCCCATTCTGTGCCATCACTCTCACAATGAACAGATTAACAGAAATGATTCAAGCTTCCGCATCGTTTCGACACAACCACATATAAGCCACAAAACACCAGTTCTTCAACCTAAAACGACGCCACACCAAAACGATACACCGAATACCACGCCTATCTAGTCCCGCTTCCAGTATTCAGTGCCCCGAGGTAGTCCCTCAAGTACCCCACCCCGCCAAAACATGTTACGCCTTCAGCAGCAAACACACCTTCTAAAGTCGGCAGAAAAGCCACAACCATGTAGCTCCATAGCTGCAAGCGCCGGGAGTGTCATTCAATGCATAACACTAGTATACGGCGGAAGCTAGCAAAACAATAAACTAATTCACAGGCAGCTCCTTATGCGCCCCACCGTCAAAATAACAATAGGCCTTCAGCAACAAACGCACTTTCTAACGTCCGCACAAAACCGCATTCACTTAACTCCAAGGGCCTGGAATGCACTCCGATCCGTGACACTAACGTAACTGGGAACCTAGGAAAACAATAAAACGCCTCACAGCCGCATGCACAGCTTAACTCAGCAACCAACTTCCCCCATTCAACTTCAGCTGTCGCTGTATCTGTGCACGGCAACGGGAAACCTCTTATCTCTACACAAAACATCGCACGAGCCATAACAACCGACATCTCTACCCCAACCACATTATTGCACTCCGTGCCGTCACAGACGCAAATTAGAAACTCCTTGCCGTTTCAATCTCACCATATACCAGCCGCCCCTCAGCGATTCTCCAAACTAAAACCCGCCCACAGCAAACCCACAAAGAATACATCCC
>NPHX01000481.1:13652-38911 GCA_002271815.1 Eimeria falciformis
AAAATGATTCTTCAAGTACCCTGCCGCAAAGATAACGCTAGGCTTTCAGCACTGTGCGCACTTGCTAAATTCGGCAGAAAACTGTATTCGCATAGCTCCATAGCTCCACGTGCCCTGGATTGTCACGGAGCCCATGGCACTGAAGTATGCCGGAATCAAGCGGGACAATAAATCAACCCATAGTAGTCTGCACACGTTACTTCAATAATCCACTTCCCCTTACTCAACTCCAGCTGTCGCTGTGTCTGTATGCGAAAGTGACCGTTCTTCCTGTCTCTGCATAAAACGTCACGGGAACGAGAGCAACCGCCGTGCCTACGCCAACAAACGTTGTGCATTTGCACCGTCCCGTTTGAGTGAATAGCTTAACTAAAATCGTTCGAGCTTTCCCCCTGTTCCGACCTCAGCAAACATACACTGTCAAGCAAAACGTATGCAATGTAAAACAATATCCAAAATAAAAACACCTTCACAACAAACGGACATTTCGATTGCAACAAGCTATTTCTGTGTCCAACAGTCAGTGCCCCAAAGCAGTTCCTCAACTACCCCACACCCAAAATAACGTTAGAATTTCAGGAGCTAGCGCACGCGCTGAATTTGGCAGAAACTACACTTACGTAGCTACACACGCCTGGAATACCGCCAAATTCACAATACTTGCGTTTGTGGTAACCATGCTTACGTATGCTGTGCTGTTGACCACCACAACTAATAGCTTTAACGAAGTGGTTAGAGCCTCTTCATCATGGCAGCCTCATCGTAAGCTGCCACGTAGCAAGCTTTCAATTTAACCCATTCCCACAAAAACATTTACAGGACAACGACCGCTAGTACTACGGCAATTTCTGTTTCCAGTACTCAGAGCCCCGAAGCCGCACCTCAAGCATCCCACGTTCAAATTAACGCCCGGTCTTAAGCAACAAGCGCACTTCCTAAAGTCGGCAGAAAAACTACATTACATTTGTATAGCTCGAAGTGCCTGGAATGCCCCCCGATCCAAGACACCATCGTAAGAGGGAAGCAAGTAGAGCAATAAACCAAATTACACCAGTAAGCACAGGCTACCTTAATAACCCATTTACCGCACTTAACTCTAGCTGTCGTTGCGTCTGTAGAATGCAGTGATTGTTCTTCCCATCTCTGCGCAAATCGCCATGCAAGCCACAACAACCAACATCTTCACGCGAATCACCCGTTCGTATTCTGTGTCACAATTGCCGCAATCAATGCCGCAACTAATGTCATTTGAGCATCCCCTCCGTTTTGCCTTCAGCATAATCTGCCAGGGACAAGTTCTCCAAACTAAAACATTCCCACGAGAAGCCCATAAAACACATATCCCGACTACTAGCAATCAACGCCCAAAGCAGATACTCACGTACGCCATTGCCGAAAACAACTCTATGAGTTCAGCGGTAAACTCACGTACTGATGTCCCAAGAAAAGCTACTTTCACATTGATTTTAGTGAATGCAGTGGCTCCCGACCCATGAAACTGACGTACAGAGGAACCACGCGGAACAAAATACCAATGTACACCAGCATGAACAGGTTACCTTAATAACCAACTTCCTCCACTCAACTCCAGCTGTTAGTATCTACATATCTGCACAAAACCTCAAACAGACCATAACAACCAGCATCTATACACCAACCACCGCTTTGCGTCCTAGGTCGTCCCTGCCGCAACAGATGAGCCTTACCAACATAGTTCGAGCCTACTTACTCACAGTTTCGACACGCGCACACAAAGGCCGTCACGCACCAATTCCTCAAACTAAAACATTCCCTTAACACACACACAAAACAGACACCTAGGCTACTACGAGCAAGCCGTTGCCGTCTATAGCAGTCAGCTCACCGAAGCAGCTCCTCAAGTAACCCACCCCCAAAACAACGCTGAGCCCTCAGCGCCAAACGCACGTCCTGAAAAAAGCAGATAAAATACAGTCACTCACATAGTTCCAAGTGCCAGAAGTGCCCTTAATCCATGCTACTATAGTACAGGAGAATCAGGCGGAGCAATAAGTCAATTTAGCCCAGTTTGCATAGATCACCTCAATTAACCCACGTGGCGCAGTCAACGCCACCTTTCCCCCGCATCTGTTAACGGTAATGGGTACTATTCCCTTCTCTACACAACACGAGACACGAATTATAACAACCAGCATGTCTACGCAAACTACCTGTTTGCGTTCTGTGTCATCACCGCAATGAATGGCTTAACTGAAGTAGTTCAAGCCTTCCCACAATCTCCGACCACATCACGCATAGGCCTCCAAGCACCAACCCTCCAAACTATAGCGTTTCCCCCAAATCCCCATAAAACACACATCCCCAATACTACGGCAATTCTTTTTCCTCTACAGCAGTCAGAGCCCCCAAGAACTTCTCACGTACCCCACAACCAAAATGACATCATCATGCTGCAAGCAGCAAACGCACCTTCTAAGGTAGGCAGAAAAGACGTTTGCATAGCTCCAAATGCCTCAAATACCCCAAGATCCATGATACAAGCACACACCGGAACCAAGCGGAACAGTAAGCCAACTCACACCAGTTTGCACAGTTTACCTCAATAATCTGCCCTCAAGCATCTGCGGCTGTTGCTGCTTTTGTAGATAGCAGTAAATGTTTCTCCCAACTCTGCACAAACTGTCACACAAACCAGACAACGAAGCCTCTGTACACCAACCGTAACAACCGCCAACTATACACCAATCACCCATTCGCAATTGCCGCAGTGAATAACTGAACTAAAGTCCTTCGAGCCTACTCACTGTTTCAACCTTACTGCACATGCCCGCCAAACACCAATTCTCCGAACTACAGATTATCATTAAAACCTCGCAAAACACTGAAATGCGGTAAGTCATTTCCGTCTCCAGTACTCAGCGTCCCGAAGCAGTTCCTCACGTACGCACCACCAAAATAACGCTAGGTATGCAGCCGCAAACACACTTGCTGAAGCCGGCAGAAAATTACACTCATATAGGTCCAGGCGTATGAAATGCCTTCCAATCCATGACACTAGTTTACATGGAAACCAAGCGGATTAACAAGCCAACTCACACCAGTTTACACACATTACCTTAATAACACACTTCTCACACTAAGCTACAGCTGTGGCTGTGTCTGCAGAAAACAGCGACCGTCGTTTCCACCTCCGCACACAATGTCACATGAACCTTAACATCCACCATCTCTAGACCAGCCACCCCTTTGCATTCTCTGTCGGTACCGTTCAGTGAATAGGTTAGCTGAAGCCGTCTGAGCCTCCCCATCATTTTGGCACTATTACATATAAGTCACCACGCACAAACTACCCAAACTAAAACATTCCCACAACAACCCCACACGAAGAGACACACCAACGTCTATCGCAAGCCACTTCTGACAACAGCTGCCACTGGGCCCAAGATAATCCTCACGTACCCAATCCTTCCGAAACTCGTTATGCTTTTAACAGCACACGCACGAACTCATGTCGGCAGGAAAACTACAAGCAGGTAGCTCCAAGTGCCAGGAATGCATGTCGACCCATGACACTAGCGTACATGGGAAGCAAGACGAACAATATACCAACTAATACCAGTGTACACAAGCTTCTTCAATAATCCACTTCCCCCACATAACTCTAGCAGTTGCTGTGTCTGTGGACGATAAGGACCCTTCTTCCCTCTACACAAAACATCACACGAATCTCAACTATCCGCATATCTACATCAACCAGTGGTTCGCATTCTTTGTCGTCACTGCCGCAATAAACAGCTTATCTGACGTCTTTCAACCCTTGTCACAATTTCGGCTTCATGAAGCAGGCCGCCACACACCAATTCTCCAAACAAAACGTTTCTAAACCAAAACAGCCCTCGACTAAGACGCCGAACCACTTCCCACTCCAGTACTCAGTGGCCCCAAACAGTTCCTCAAATACCCCACTCTCAAAAGTAGCACTAGAAGCAAACGTACTTGCTGAAGTCGGCAGAAAACATGCAGCCACATACCTCAAAGAGCCTTGAAAGCTTTCACATACACGGCAATAGCATACATAGGAACCAAGAAGAACAAAATTCCAACTCACAACAGTTTGCAAAGCTTACCTCAATAGCCCATTTCCCATGCTCAACTCCAGCTGAAGCTGAATCTATAGACGGAAGCGACCGTTCTTCCCACTTCTACATAAACAGTCACTCGGATCACAGCAATCAGGAAGTCTAGGCCAGCCGCCCCCCCCATTCTGCGCCACCGCCGCAGTGAATGCCCTATCTAAAATCGTTTTAGCCACCCCACTGTTTTGGTCACATTGCACATAAAACTCCTCGCACAAATTCTCCAAACTGAAACATGCTCACAACAAACCCACAAAACAGACAGCCAAGCTACTAGTGCAAGTGATTTTCGTCTTTAACAGTCAGTGCCTCAAAGCAGCTCCTCAAATACCCCACCCCCAGAATAACTCTACAATTTTAGCAGCACACTTACTTGCTGACATCAGCAGAAACAAAAAGCCCCCGGATTCATGACTCTACCTTACGCTGAAACCAAGCTGAATAATGAGCTAATTTACATCAGTTGACGCAGGCTACCTCAATAACCCATTTCCAGCCCGCAACTCCAGCTGCCGTTGTCTGTAGATGACAGTTATCATTCTTTCCATCGCTGCGCAAGATGCCACACCTGCCATAATAATCGCCATCTTTACACCAACTATCAATTCACGTTCTGTGCCATATCGACCAATCAGTGACCCGAAACAGCTAGTCACGTACTTTCCCACAAAATAGCGCTTGGCCTTCAGCAGAAAACGCACGAACTGACGTATTCAAAAGTATATTAAAAAGCTTTATTTTTATTTTGACAAAAAGACAACATTCATATAGCCCCAAGTGCATGCCATGCCCCCTCATTCAAAGCACTAACAAACATGTGAATCAAGCTGAAGAATAAACCAACTTGCACAAGCTTTTACATGCTCTCTCTATAAGCCACTTTGTGCACTTAGCTCCAGCTGTAACTGCCTTTCCAGAGCGCAGTGACCGTTGTCCCCATCTTCATACAAATGTCAGAGAAACACTACCTACCAGCATCTCTAGTCCAAACAATGGTTTCCAAACTGTGCCATCAATGCCGCGATAAATACCTTAGCTGATTCTGTTTGATCCTCCCCATCGGTTCGATCTAGTCATACATAAGCTCCCACCCACTCTCCAAACCAAAACATTCTCACAACAAGCGGACACCTCGAATAATACGACAAGCCAGTTCTGTTACCAGTAATCAGTGCCCCAAAGTACCTCCTTAAGTACCTCACCCCTAAAATAAAGTTACGGCTTCAGAACCAAACGTACTTTCTGAAGTCCGAAGAAATCCTTCAAACAAACAGCTGCAAGTGCGGGAAATGCCGCCCGATCTATGAAGCCAGTGTATAGAGGAACTAATCGGCACAATAAACCCACCTACACCAAAATGCACATGTTATCTCAGGAGCCCTTTCCTCAATCAACTCTAGCTAACGCTCTGTCTGTAGACACCAATGATCGTTCTTTCCATCTCAGCGTATAACACCATACGAACACTAGCAGTCAGCATCTCAACACCAACAAACCCTTCGCCTTCTACACCTTCACTACCGCAACGAATAGCTTAACTGAAGTTTGTCTAGCCTCCCCACCGCTTTGATCTAATCGCACTTAAGCCCTCATGCAGCACGTTCATAAAATAAAACGCTACTACACCAAACCTAACTGAACAGACACCTCCACTACTACGACGAACCATTTCCGTCTCCACCACTCAGTGCCCCAAAGTAGGTCCTCATGCACCCCACCTCAAAAATACCTCTAGACCTTCAACAGCAAGCACACTTCCTGAAATCGCAAGACAAACTACATTCGCGTAGTTTCAAGTCCCTGGTATTCCTTTCGATCCATAACTTTAGCTGCCGAGGGAAGCAAGTAGAAGAATAAACCAACTCATACTAGTTTGAACAGCTCAACTCAAAAAAGCAATCCCCGCACTCAGCTCGAGCTGTTGATGTGTCTGTATAGGGAATTGATCGTTCTTCCCATTTCCGCACAAAACCGCACACGAACTATAACAACCAACATTTCTACACCAACGCCGCTTCGCATTCTGTGCCGACAGCGCTGCAATGAGTAGCTTATTTGAAGTTGTTCGATCCTCTTCCGTGTTGCCACACTATCACAAATAAACCGCCAGGAATCAATTCTTCCAACCAAAACCTTCCCACGACAAACCTAATAACAGACACCCATATTACTACGCCAAGCCATTTCCGCCTCCTGTACTCAGTGCCCCTAAGCACCCCCTCACGTACCCCGCCACAAATATACTCATCGGCGTTCGACAGCAAACGTGCTTTCTGAAGTCGGCAGAAAAACTACAAGCATATAGCTCCAAGTGACTGGAATGCCCCAAGATCCATGACACTACGATACATGAAAACCAAATGAAACAAAAAATCATCTCATACCAGTTTGCACAGGTTACGTCAATAACCCTCTTCCTGCACTCAAATCCAGCTGTAGCCGTAATATGGCAGTGACCATCACTCTTGTTTGTGCACACAATGTCACACAAACCATAACACCCAAGCATCTCTACACCCACCCATCCATAACAACCAAGCATCTCTACACCCACCCATTTGCATGCTGTGCCGTGACCGCCGCAATGAATAGCTTAACTGAATTGGCTCGAGCGGTCCATTGTTTAGACTTCATCACATATAGTCAGGCAAGCACCACTCTTCCATACTAAAATAGCTCAACAACAAAAAGGTACCCCGACTACTACAGCAGGCCTTTTTCCGTCTTCAGCACTCAGTTCCCCGAAGCAGGTCCTTAAGTACTTTACCGCGATAATAATGCTAGGGATTTGAAGGCAAACGCACGTCCTGACGTCGGAAAAAATATACACTCACAGAACGCAAAGTTTGTGAAATGCCCCCCAATCCATGACGTCAGCGTGACGTTGAAGCAAGCAGGACTCACACCAGTTTGTACACGTTACCCACTTCCCGCTGGCAATTCCAGCTGTTCCTTTGCTGTACCTCTACACGGCAGTGCCCGTTTCCCCATTCTCTGCAAAAAATGTCACACAAATAACACCAACCAAAATATCTACGCCAACCACCCCTTTGCATTCTGTACCGCATCTGCCAAAATGAATAGCTCAAGTGAAATAGGTCAAGCCTCTCCACTGTTTCGGCCATATCAGACATAAGCCCCCACACATCAATTTCTTGAAATAAAACATTCTCACAACAGATCCTCAAGAAACAGGCACACCGGCAAGTACGGCAAGCCACTCCCGTCTCCACTTTTCAGTTCTCTGACGTAACTCAAGTTCCACCACACCCCCTAAAAAGCTAGGCTCCCAGGAGTGCACGCACTAACTGACGTCAGCAGAAACACTTCATTGACATAGCTTCAGTTGTCTTAATGATTCCCGCACCATGACACTCGCACACATGGGAAACAAGCGGAACAATGAACCAACTGACACCAGTATGCACAGGTTACATCAATAACCGGCAACCTCCACTCAACCCTAGCTGTCTCTATGCCTGCAGACAGCAGTTACCGTCTTTCACCATCTCTACACAAGATTTCACACAAACTATAAAAGCCGGCGACTCAACTCTAACCACTGCTTGCATTCTGTGCCGGCACCCCCGCAATAGATAGCTTAGCTGAGGTCGTTGGGGCCTCCCCACCGTTTCGACTTCATCACACATAAGAAAAGACTCATGAATTATCCAAATTACAAACCTAGCACAACAAACGCATAAAACAGAAACACGAACTAGTAGGGCAAGCCACCTCAGAATCCAGCGTGCACTGCCCAGCAGCAGCTCCTCAAGTACCCCAATCCCAAAATAACATTACGCTTTTAATGCCACACTTTCTGAATTCGGCAGAAAAGGTGCAGTCAGATAACCTCAAGTGCCTCACATGCCTCCCAATCCATGACGTTAGCCTACATCGGAACCGAACGGAACCAGTTTGCACACATTATCTCAGGAACCCTCTTTCCCCATTCAAATCCAGCGGTCGCTGTTTTTGTTGATGGCAGTGACCATGTTGCCCATGTCCGCACACAATGTCTAACAAACCCTAACAACAAGCATCTCTATATGCAAACCACCCCTTTGCCATCTATGCTGTTACCGCCGCAATGGATAACTTAACTGAAGCCAGTCGCACCTCCCCAACGTGTTGATATCATCATAAATAATCGGCCAGGCAACAATTCTCCGAGTATCACAAAACACCACACAAAGCAGACATCCAGACTAAAATGGCAAACCACCTACGCCTCTAGCACTCATTGTCGCGAATCGGCTCCTTAAGTAACCCAAAATCAAGCTAGGCTGTCACGGTATATTCCTAGTTGACCCCATGGTAATACATAAATTAGAATGCTTGTTGCATAAAGCTGCTTTAAACGCCCAAAACACAACATATGGGAGCAGCAAACGCACTTCCTAAAGCCCGCAGAAAACCAACACTCACATAGCTCCAAGTGCCTAGAATGTCCCCCAATCCATGACACTAATGCAGGACGCATGCAAGCGGAGAATTAAACCAGCTCACACAACTTTGCGGAGGTCATCTCAAATAGCCCCCTTCCCCCTTTCAACTCCCCCTGTCGCTGTGCTGACGCAGGGCAGTGACCGTTCTTCCCACCTCTGCACAAAATATCATCCAACCGTAGCAACCAGCAACTTTATACCCAACAGCCTTTTGCATTCTGTGAAGTTCGGCCGCAATCAATAGCCTACCTGAAGTTATTCAAGCCTTTTCAACGTTTGGACCTCACCACATGTAATCTGCCGTGCACCAACTTTTCACACTCAAACACCCCCACAGCAAATCCACAAAATAGAACAACCGACTACTAAGTAATCAATAGCCTACCTGAAGCGATTCAAGCTTTTTCAACGTTTGGACCTCACCACATATAATCTGCCATGCACCAATTTTTCACACTCAAACACTCCCACAGCAAATCCACAAAATAGAACAACCGACTACTAAGGCAAACTACTACCGTCTCCAACACTCGGGGCGCCGACACAACTCCACAACCTAAATACCTCTAGGCCTTCGGAACCCAACGCACTAGCTGACGTCGGCAAAAAACCAACATTCGCATAATTCCAAATACCTTAAATGCCTCAGAATCCATGAAACACCTACATGAGAATCCAAAGGTACAATAAAACGACTTACATTAGTTTGCACAGGTTATATCAATAACCCCCTTGCTCCACTCAACTTCAACCTCTCACTGTATATGTATACGACAGTGGGCATTCTTCCCATATCCCCAAACAGCAGCGCAAAAACCTCAACAACCGCCATCGTAACACCAAACGCCCTTTCTCCTATGCTGTCACTGCCGAAATGAAAAACTTAACAACTGAAGCCGTTTGTGCGTCCCCACCGTTTTGAAAGCATGGCACACAAGTCCTGACTCACCAATTTTCCAAACCAAAACCCTCCGACAACAAATACCAGTAAACAGACACACCGAGTACTCCGTCCTGTCAGTTCCGTCTCCACCAGTTAGTGGCCTAAAGCAGCTCCTCAGCTACCCCAACGCTTAAACAACGCTACACCTTCGCTAGCAAACGCACCTTCTGATGTCAGCAAAAAAACTAGATTTACATAGCTCTAAGTGCCTGGAGTGCCCTTCGATCTAGGACACTAGCGTCCGGGCAGCCAAGTGGAACAATAAAGCAACTGACAGGAGGTTGCTCAGGGTATCTCAATAGGCCGCCTCCTGCACACTACTCCAGCTGCCGTTATGTTTCTAGACGGCAGTGGCTGTTATCCCCCTCTCTGCACACAACGCCACACAAACCATAACAACCACCATCTTTACGTGAGCCAAATCTTCGCATTCTGCGCCGACATTGCCGTAATGAATAGCCTAACTGAAGTGCCTCGCGCCTTCCCACCGTTTCGGTATCGTCACACAGAAGCCGCCACTCATCAATTTTCCAAAGAAAACCACTCCAACAAACAAACAAACCAAACACCCAGATTACTATGGCAAGCCTTTTCCGTCTCCAGCACTCAATGCCCCAAACAGCTCCTTAAGTGACCCAACGAGAAAAGATACTAGGCCTTCAGAAGCAAACAAACTTGCTGACGTCGACACAAAAACTACCTTCACATATCTAAAGTGTCTAAAATGTCGTCCAGTCCATCCCACTAGCATACCGGAGAACCAAGAGGAACGATAAACCAACTTACACCATTTTGCACAGGTTATCTCAAAAACCCACTTGCCCCACTCAATTTCAGCTGCTGCTGCATCTGTAGATAGCAGTGGCCCTTATTCCCATCTCTTTACAAAACGTCACACGAAGCATAGCAACCAGCATCTGTACGTTAACCACCCCTTTGCATTCTGTGCCGTCACCGCCATAATGAATAGCCGAGCTGAAGTCATTTGAACCTCTCCACGGTTCCCAATCCATCGAACTTAAACCATTGTGCACCGATTCCCGAACCAACACTTTCCCACAAGAAAGACAAAATTAGGCTTCCCGAAAACTACGCCAAGCCACTTTCGTCTCCAACAGTCAGTTCCCCCAAGCAGCTCCTCAAGTACCCTACTTGCCACAATAACGTATGCCTTCATCAGCAAACTCACTAACTGATGTCAGCAGAAATATCACACTTGCATAGCTCCAAATTCCTGAATTTCCACCCAAACCAAGACGGTAGCTTACATGAAAGCCAAATCGTGCAATCAACCAGTTTACACTAGTTTGCAGAAATTTTCTCAATAACCCCTTTCCCCCAGTCAACCCCACCTTTCTGTGTGTCTGTAGGCGGTAGTTAGCGTTTTCTCCATCTCCGTCCAAAATGTCAAACCACCTGACATCTCTACACCAACCACCACTTCACATTCTTTTGCTCCACGGCCCCAATGCATAACTTACCTGAAGTGGTTGAAGCCACCCCACAATTTCGATTCCACTACACCCAAGGCCCCACAAACCAATTCTCCAAACAAGAACATTCTCAAAACAAAGCTCAAGAAACAGAAACTCCGAAAACTACGGCAAGCCGTTTCCGTCCCTATCATTGAATGCGCCGAAGCAGCTTCTCAAGGACCTCATCTCCCACAATAACGCTAGGCGCTCAGTAGCAAACGCACTTCCTAAAGTCGGCATAAAAACTACACTCACATAGCTCCAAGTGCCTGGAATTCCGCCATTCCATAACACTAGCCTACAGCGGAACCTAGGGGGACAATAGGAAAGCAACATCAGTATCCACAGCTTACCTCAATACCCGACCTTCCCCACGCGATTACAGCAGTGGCTGTGTTTCTACATGGGAATGACGTTCTTCCCATCTCCGCACAAAACTTTACACAAACCCTAACAAGTAGCATCCCTACACCAACGACCCCGTTCCATCAGTGGAATCACTGACGCCATTGAATAGCTTAAAGAAATCTGTTCTAATTTCACCACCATTTCCAATCCATCACACATAATCCGCCATACACCAAAGCTCCAAATTGAATCACTTTCACACCAAGCTCCCCAAACAAACACCCAGACTACTACGACAAGCCAGTAGCGTCTCAGAAACTCCGTTCCCTGATGCTGCTCCTCAA
This sequence comes from Eimeria falciformis, assembly GCA_002271815.1. NCBI lineage: Eukaryota > Apicomplexa > Conoidasida > Eucoccidiorida > Eimeriidae > Eimeria > Eimeria falciformis. The sequence goes on from NPHX01000481.1 coordinate 25,326, forward strand.
GTACTTCACCACCAAAATTACTCTAATCCGTCAGCACCAAACGCACTACCTGAATTCGGCAGGAAACCTGGATTCACATTAGCTGCATGAGCCAGCAATGCCCTCTGATCCATAAAAGTAGGTCGGGAAAACCAAGGGGAACAATAGACCAACTCATACCAGTATTCACAGGTTACGTCAAATACGTGCCCCACTCAGCCCCATCTGTCGTTGTATCTGCAGACGCCAGGACACTTCTTCCCATCTTTGCAGATAACGTCACATGAACAACTACAACTAGCAAGTCTACACCACCCTATTGCTTACCCTGTCGTCATTTCCACAATTAATAGCTTAACTGACGTTTGTCAAGTCTCCCACTGCTTCGAACTTATCACGCATAAACCACAACTCATCAATTTTCCAAACTAAAACGCCACCACACCAAACCTCACTAAACAAACACCCCTAGTACTATAACAAACCACTCCCGTCTCCAGCACTCAGCCCCAAAGCAGTTCATTATTTACCCCACCCCAAAAATAACTCTGAGCCTTCAGCACCAAACGCACTAACTGACATCGCAAGACAAACTACATGCACATAGCTTCAAGTGCATGAAATTCCTCCCGATCCATGGCACTAGCTGTTGAGGGAAGCAAGTAGAACAATAAACCAACCGACACCATTTTTCACGGGTTACCTCAATAATGCACTCTTAGCACTTAACTACAGCTGTAGCTGTGTCTGTAAACGCAAGTGACCCGTATTCCTATCTCTGGAAAATACGTCACAAGAATCTTAACAGCAAACATCTTTACGCCTATCACTTGTTCCCATTCTGTGCCGTCACTGCCATAATGAATAACTTAACAAAAAATCTTCCCGGTTTTTCTGCCATTCCGACACCACACATAAGAACTCACGTACCACGTCTCCAAAATAAAACGGTCTCAAAACCAACCCAAAATAGACAAACTGGCTGCTACGGCAGGCCAGTTTCGTCTCTAGCATTCAGTGCCCCGAAGGAGCTCTCCAATGACCCCACCCGCAAAATAACGCTCGGCCCTCAGCAGCAAACTCACTTTCTGAACTCGTCAGAAAAGGCATTTACATAAATCCAAGTAAAGCAGCATACACCAGCATATGCAAATGATTTCAACAACCCACTTTCCGCGCTTTACTCCAGCTGTCGCTATGTCTATAGAAAGCAATGACCATCCTTTCCACATTTCCACAAAACGTCACAAGAATCACAACCGCCACCATCTCTACGCCAACCAATTCTTCGCTTTCTGTGCCGCCACTGCCGCAATCAAAAGCTTAACTGAAGTTGTACAAGCCCCCAACCATGTCGGCCTCATTACAAATAAGCCCCTAACCACCAACGCTCCAAATTAAACCACTCCCACAGCAGACCCAGAAAACAAACACCCAGACTAGTACGCCAAGTCATTTCCGTCTGTAGCACTCAATTCCCCGAAAAAGCTTCTCAAATATATCAGCAAGCAAAACAACGCTACGCCTTCAGTAACAAACGCACTTTCTGAAACCAAGACAAAGCTACACTCACATAGCTCCAACGGCCTGAAATGGCTCCCGATCCATAACACTACTGCCGGGGAAGCGAGTGGAACACTAAACCATCTTACACTAGTTTGCACAGGTTACGTCAATAACCCAGGTCCCTTACTCAACTCCACCTGTCGCTGTATCTGTAGACTGGAGTGGCTGTTCTTACCATGTCTGCACAAAACACTACATGAACCACAACAGTCAGCATCTCCATGCCAACCACCCCTTTGAATTCTGCGCTCCCACCGTCAAAAGGAATATCTCCACTGAAATCGTCTGGGCCTCTCCACCGTTTTGGCCTTACTGTATATAGCCCATCGCCCAGCAATTCTACAAACCAACACCTTCGCACAACAAATCTGCAAAACTGATATCCAAACGTCTGCAGCAAGCCACTCGCTTTATTAACATTCAGCGCCCCAAAGCAACTCCTCAAGTACCCCATTTCCAAAAATTGCACTAGGCTTGCTGCGGCAAACCCACATCCTGGATTCGGAACAAAAGCTACATATCCACGGATCGAAGTGCCTGTAATGCCCCCCAATCCATGCCATTAGTGAACGAGGGAACCAACTGGAACGATACATTAGCTTACACCACTTTGCACAGGTCACCTCAAAAACCCCGTTTCTCCTCCTCCACTCAAGTTCAGCTCGTTGTGTCTGTAGATGGCAGTGACCGTTTTTGCCATATCCGCACAAAACGTTATAAAAACCTTAAAGACCAGCATCTCTACACATAACAGCCCTCCAATCTGTACCGCCCCCTCCGCAACGAATATATTAACTTAAGTCGTTCCAAGCTCCTGCCTGTTTTGAATTTGACACACATAAGCGTCCATGCACCTGTTCTCCAAACTCAAATACTTCCACACCAAGCCTCAAAAAACAGACACCCTACTACTACGGCAAGCTGTTTAGGTTTCCAGCACTCAATTTCTTGAAGCAGCTCCTGAGTTACCCCACCTCCAAAATAACGATAGACCTTCGGCTTCAAACGTACTGACTGATGGCCGCAGAAAAACAAATTCACATAGCTTCAAGTGCCTGGGATGCTCCCCTATTTATGACAGTGGCATACATGGGAACCAAGCAGAATAACAAACCAACACACAAGCGTTTACACATATCGTCAACTGTCGCTGTCTCTGTAGACGGTAGTGACCGTTCTTCCCACCTCCACACAAAGCGTCACTCGGACCACAGCAACCAGCATCTACACACCAACACCAACACCTCTTTGCATTTTATGGCGTCAAAGCAGCACTGAATAGCTCAAGTAAAGTCGATCGAGCCTCTCCATCATTTTGACCTCATCACGCATAAGCCGACGTGCACCAATTCTCCAAACTAAAACAGTCCCACAAGAAACCCACAAAACAGCCACGCCGACTACTACGGCAAGCGGTTTCTGTATCCAGAAGTCAGTGCCCCAAAGAAAGTCATCAAGTACTTCATTCCCAGAAACCCCAATAGGCCTGCAGCAACAAACCCACTTGCTGATGTCAGCACCAGAAGTACATTCACATACTTCCATGTGCCTGAAACGTCCTCCAATCCATGGCATTAGCGTACATAAAAACCAACAGCAGCAATAAATCAAGTCACATCAGTTTGGACAGGTTATTTCAATAATTTACTTCCCCCACTACTACACTTGCGGCTTGGGCAAAGAGGCAGTGACCGTTCTTCCTACCTCCGCACAAAACATCACAAGAACCATAACAGCCAGAATTTCTATGTCGACCGCTCGTTTGCATTGTGTCCTGTCACAGCCGCATTAAATAGACCACCTGAAATCGTTCGAGCCTCCCCACCGTTTCGACCGCAGCGCGCACAATTTGCCATGCACTAATTCCCCAAACTAACATGTTCCCGCAACCAACCTACAAAACAGACATACGGACTACTGCGGCAAGCCATTTCGATCCGTAACACTCAATGCCCCGTAGCAGCTCCTCAAATACCCCACCCCCAACATAGCTCTACGCTTTCAGCATCAAACACACATCCTGAAGTCAGCAAAAACCCTTCATAGTTCTCGATCCATACCCAAAAAGTGCATGCAAACCAGAAGGAAAAATAAAAGAACTCATGCCAGTTAACACAGGTTCCTTCGTTAGCCCACCTCTTCACGCAACTCCACGTGTCACTGTGTCTGCAGACAGCAGGGACCGTTCTTCCTATCTTCACTCAAAAAGTTACACGAAGCATGAAGACCAGAATCTCTATTTCGGTCACCACCTCGCATTCTGTGCTCTCCCCGCCTCAATGAATAGCTTAGCTGATATCGTTCAGACAACTCCATCGTTTTCACCTCACCATACCTAAGCCATCACGCACCAAGTATCCAAAAGAAAACTCTTCCCAAAACTAAAGCATCCCTACAGAAACGAAACACGACACTAAGGCAAAGCAATTCCATCTGCAACAGTCTGTGCCCCGAAGCCGCTGCTCAAGAACTCCATCCCAGAAATAACGCTATGCCATCAGCATCAAACCCACAAACTGAAGTCGGCAGAAAAATTACATTCACATAGTTCCGAGATCCTGGAATGTCACACCATCCATGACACTACATGGGAACCAAACGAAACAGTAAACCGACTCACAACATTTTGCACACGTTACCTCAATAACCCACATCCCGCACGCAGCTCCACCCGTCGCTGTAGGTGAATAGGCGGCACTGACAATTCTTCCCATCTCTGTACACATCGTCACACGAAACATAACAACCGGCAGCTCTAGGCCAACCACCAATGTGCTTTCTGTGCCGACACCACCGCAATAAATGGCTTAAATAAGGGAGTTTGAAGCGCTTCACTGTCTTGACGTCGGCATAAATAAGCCTCTAGGGAAAAACATCAAACTAAAACGTGTTCACAACAGACGCACAAAACAGACACCCCGATTGCTACGGAAAGCTATTTCCGTCTCCAGCAATCAGTGCCCCGAGGTCCTCAAGTACCCCAGCCCTGAAACGACTTTCACAGGCAAACACACGAACTGAAGTCGGCACAAAAATTACATTTACTCACCTCCAACTGCGCGAAATGCCCCACCTTCCTTAACATTAGCGTACGAGGCAACCGAGTGAAACAATAAATCACCGATGCCATTTTACACAGGATACATCAATAAACCATTTCCCAAATTCAACTCCAACTGTTGCTGTCTGTATACGGCAGTAACCGTTTTTCACATCTCTGCACAGAACGGCGCACAAACCTCAACATCAAGGAAATGTACTCCAAACACCACTTAGCATTCTGTACGGTTACTGCCGAAATGAATAGGTTAACTGAAGTGATTCGAGCCTTCCCACTGTTTCGGCCGCATCAGACATAAGCCGCCACGTATCAGTTCTCCAAGCTAACACATTCCCACAACACAACCACAAAAAAGCACATTTTGATTAGTAGGGGAAGCCGCTTCTGTCTCTAGCAGTCAATGCGCCGAAGTAGCTCTTCAAGTACCCCACCCCCGAAATAATGATACGCCTTCAGCAGCAAACCCACGCGCTAATGCCCACAAAAACTGCATTCGCATAACATTAAATGCGCGGAACGCTCTTGGCCCAGGACATTAGCTGCCGAGGAAACCAAGTGAAACAATAAGACAATCCACACCAGTTTGCAAAGGTTACCTCAATAACCTGCTCCGGCACGCAACTCCGGCATGTTATTGTGCTGGTATAAGGCAATGGTTCCTTTTCCCATAACTCCACAAAACAACACGCAAAACATAATCATTAGCATCACCACGCCAAACGCCTCTTCCCATTCCGTTCCATGACTACCACAATCAATAACTTAAGTGAAGTCGTTCAAAACTCCCCACTATCCCCAGCTCGTCACACATGAGCCGCCGCACACTAAATCCCCCAACAAGCATTCCTACGGCAACACCCAAAAACCAAACACCCCGACTGCTGGGCAAGCCGTCTTCGTTGCAAGCAATCGGTGCCGCAAAGCGTTTCCTCAAGTACCCGGTCTCCAAAATAACGTTACGCCTTCACCCCCAAACGCACCAACTGAAGTCCCCAGAAATACCACATTCACATAGTTCCAAGTCTTTGGAATAACCCCCATCCATGACACTAGCGTACCTGGGAACCAAGGGGAATGACAAACCAACTTACACAACAGGTTACCTCAGTAACCCACTTTCGCCACGCAACCCCACGTATCGCTGTGTCTGTAGACGGCAGTGACCATTTTCGCCATGTCCGCACAGGATGTCACACAAACATTTACAAACAGCATGTCTACGCCAACCACCCCTTTCCATTCTGTGCTGTACCAGCCATAATGAATACTGAAGCCGTCCAAGCCCCTCCACTGTTTCGACCGCATTTCGCATCACCTGTCATGCACCAGTTCTCAAAACTAAAATTTTTCCCCAACCAATCCAAACAACAGGCACCCAGACTACTAAGAAAATCCGTTTTCGTCCATCGCATTCAATATCTCGATGCAGCTCATCAAGCTCCCCAATCTCCCGCCCCACCAAAACTCAACGCTACGCCCCAAGCAGCAAACGCACTTGCTAATGTCACCACAAAAACTACATTCACATACGTTCGAGTGTCTGGAATGGCCATCGGTCCATGACACTAGCGCATATGGGAACCAAACGGAACAATAGACCAACTCACACCAGTTTGCACAGGTTACCTCAATAACCCATTTGCTTCATTCATCTCTACCTGCCAGTGTGTCTGTTAAGGGCGTTGATCGTTACCCCCTCTTCGCATATAATGTTACCCAACCAGCATCACTACATCAACCACCCCTTCGCATTCTGCGCTGTTACCTCGGGAAAGAATAGATTAGCTAAAGACGTTGGAGCCTCTCCATCATTTCGGCATTCTTACACATAAAACATTCCCAAAAGAAACAAACTAAAACAGACACCCCGACTAATATGGCAAGATATTTCCCACTTCACCAGTCAGTGCCCCGAAGTAGCTCCTCAACTAGTGCCCCCCAAAATAACGCTACGCCTTCAACAGCAAACGAACCTCCTGAAGCCAGGCAGAAAAAGTATATTCACACTAGCTGCAAGTGTCTGGAATGCTCCCCGATCCATTATACTAGCACCCATGAGAACCAGGCAAAAGAATAAACTTATTTACACCAGTTTGCACACCTTACCAAAATATCATTTAAGGGGCATCGGCAGTCCTTGTCGATCGCCCACGCCACTTGACGATCGATTGTCCCTTCTTGAAAACAGCTTATCTTCGACTGAACTCAAAAACACCTAATGCTCGCACTCATCTCCAGCTGTCGCTCTGCCAGCAGTAACCACTCTCCTCACCTATGCCAAACAAGTTACACTAAACTTAGCAACGAGCATCTCGACGTCAAACACCCCGTTGCTCTATGTGCCGGCGCCGCCATAATGAATAGCTTAACTGAAATCGTTCGAACCTGCCCAACGTTTCGACCTCACAACAGGTAGGCCGCTACGCACCAATTCCCCAAACTAAAACACGCCCACAACAAACTTACAAAACAGACATCCAGCCTACTACGGCAGCGCATTCAGGCCTTCAGCACTCAGTGCCTCCAGGCGGCCCCTCAACTATCCCACCCCACAAAATAATGGTTTCAACAGCAAACACACGCTCTAGCATCCTCACAAAACTATATTCACATAGCTTCAAATGCCTCGAATTCTCCCCGTCCCACGGCACTAGTGTACATAGGAACCGTGAGGAATAAACCATCTGCACACAAAGCGTGTCCCGGAACACAGCAACCAGCAACAATAGACTGAACTCGCTTTTCCATTCCGTTCCATGACTACCACAATCAATAACTTAAGTGAAGTCGTTCAAAACTCCCCACTATCCCCAGCTCGTCACACATGAGCCGCCGCACACTAAATCCCCCAACAAGCATTCCTACGGCAACACCCAAAAACCAAACACCCCGACTGCTGGGCAAGCCGTCTTCGTTGCAAGCAATCGGTGCCGCAAAGCGTTTCCTCAAGTACCCGGTCTCCAAAATAACGTTACGCCTTCACCCCCAAACGCACCAACTGAAGTCCCCAGAAATACCACATTCACATAGTTCCAAGTCTTTGGAATAACCCCCATCCATGACACTAGCGTACCTGGGAACCAAGGGGAATGACAAACCAATTTACACCAGTTTGCACAGGTTAACTCAGTAACCCACTTTCGCCACGCAACCCCACGTATCGCTGTGTCTGTAGACGGCAGTGACCATTTTCGCCATGTCCGCACAGGATGTCACACAAACATTTACAAACAGCATGTCTACGCCAACCACCCCTTTCCATTCTGTGCTGTACCAGCCATAATGAATACTGAAGCCGTCCAAGCCCCTCCACTGTTTCGACCGCATTTCGCATCACCTGTCATGCACCAGTTCTCAAAACTAAAATTTTTCCCCAACCAATCCAAACAACAGGCACCCAGACTACTAAGAAAATCCGTTTTCGTCCATCGCATTCAATATCTCGATGCAGCTCATCAAGCTCCCCAATCTCCCGCCCCACCAAAACTCAACGCTACGCCCCAAGCAGCAAACGCACTTGCTAATGTCACCACAAAAACTACATTCACATACGTTCGAGTGTCTGGAATGGCCATCGGTCCATGACACTAGCGCATATGGGAACCAAACGGAACAATAGACCAACTCACACCAGTTTGCACAGGTTACCTCAATAACCCATTTGCTTCATTCATCTCTACCTGCCAGTGTGTCTGTTAAGGGCGTTGATCGTTACCCCCTCTTCGCATATAATGTTACCCAACCAGCATCACTACATCAACCACCCCTTCGCATTCTGCGCTGTTACCTCGGGAAAGAATAGATTAGCTAAAGACGTTGGAGCCTCTCCATCATTTCGGCATTCTTACACATAAAACATTCCCAAAAGAAACAAACTAAAACAGACACCCCGACTAATATGGCAAGATATTTCCCACTTCACCAGTCAGTGCCCCGAAGTAGCTCCTCAACTAGTGCCCCCCAAAATAACGCTACGCCTTCAACAGCAAACGAACCTCCTGAAGCCAGGCAGAAAAAGTATATTCACACTAGCTGCAAGTGTCTGGAATGCTCCCCGATCCATTATACTAGCACCCATGAGAACCAGGCAAAAGAATAAACTTATTTACACCAGTTTGCACACCTTACCAAAATATCATTTAAGGGGCATCGGCAGTCCTTGTCGATCGCCCACGCCACTTGACGATCGATTGTCCCTTCTTGAAAACAGCTTATCTTCGACTGAACTCAAAAACACCTAATGCTCGCACTCATCTCCAGCTGTCGCTCTGCCAGCAGTAACCACTCTCCTCACCTATGCCAAACAAGTTACACTAAACTTAGCAACGAGCATCTCGACGTCAAACACCCCGTTGCTCTATGTGCCGGCGCCGCCATAATGAATAGCTTAACTGAAATCGTTCGAACCTGCCCAACGTTTCGACCTCACAACAGGTAGGCCGCTACGCACCAATTCCCCAAACTAAAACACGCCCACAACAAACTTACAAAACAGACATCCAGCCTACTACGGCAGCGCATTCAGGCCTTCAGCACTCAGTGCCTCCAGGCGGCCCCTCAACTATCTCACCCCAAAAATAACGCTACGCCTTCAACAGCAAACGCACGATCTAACATCCTCACAAAACTATATTCACATAGCTTCAAATGCCTCAAATGCTCCTCGCCCCACGGCACTAGTGTACATAGGAACCAAGAGGAACAAGCCAACCCATACCAGGTTGCACAGGCTACCTAAATAACCTAAATAACTCACATATCGGCATCTGTCGTTGTGTTTGTAGACGGCAGTGACCCTTCTTCGCACCTCCACGAAAATTGTCATTCCGACCATAGCAACCAGCAGCTGTGCACCAACCACCCTTTCCTATTCTGTGCCGTCCCTGAGGCAGCGAGTAGCTTAAGAGCTTAAGTGACGTCGCCCGAGCCTCTCCATCGTTTGGACCTCATTACACATGAGCCGCCACGCACCAATTCTCCATTCTAAAACCCTCCCATAACAAACCTAAAGAAAAGAAACCCAGACTGCAACGGCAAGCGATTTCCGTCTCCAGCACGTACTTCCCTGGAGCAGCTCGTCACGTTCCCCAGCCTAAAAACAACGCTAGGCCTTCAACACCAAACGCACCAACTGAAGTTGGAAGAAAACTACATTCGCATAGTTTCAAGTGTTTTAAACGCCGTCCAGTCGGCGCACCAATCTTCCAAACAAAACCATTCCCACAACTAACCCACAAAACAGATATCCCCAGACTACTTACGGCATGCCGTTTCCGTATCGAGAAATCAGTTCCCCGAAGCAACTGCTCAAGTACACACATTCGAAATAATTCTAGGCCTACAGCAGCAAACGCACTTTCTAAAGTCGGCAGAAAGCTACACTCATGAAGCTACCAATTTCTGGAATGGGCCCCGATCCATAACACTCTAGCGTATATGGCAAATAATAGGAACAATAAAGCAGCTCACACCAGTTTGCACACGCTGCTTCAATGCCCCACTTCACCCACTTAAAAGTTCACGTGTCGCTGTGTCTGTGCATGACAGTGAACTCTCTTTCCATCTTTCAAAAACAAGTTCACATAAACATCAACAATCACCATATCTACACCAACCACCCGTTTTCATTATGCTCCGCCACTGCCGCAATGAATAACTTAACTAAAGGAGCACTGTTTCCACCTCATCATACATAAGCTCCAACACACGAAGTCTTCAAAATAAAACATTTCCAAAACAAACCCCAAAATAGACACCCTGACTGGTACGGCAAGCCCTTTCCCTTTCCAGCAGTCAGTGCCCAGATGCAGCTCCTCAAGTAACCCGTCCCCAAAATTAAGCTAGGCATTCACTACAGAACGCACGTGCTAAATTTGGCGGAAAAACTACATTCGCACAGTTCTACGTGCCTGGAATGCTCGCCGATCAATAATGACACTAGCGGATAGGGGAACTATGTGCAACAACAATAACTCAAGTCACCAGTTTGAACAAACACACTTTCCGCACTCAACTCCAGCTATCGTTATGTCAGTAGATGGCGGTGGCATTTCTTCTTATTTTTTAAACCAACGTCAAACGGACCTTAACAAAAAGCATCTCGACGTCAACCATTCCTTCCCATCTGTGCCGTCACGCGCGCAATGAAGAGCTTAACTGAAACCGTTCAAGCCTACGCGCTGTTTCCACCTCATCATGTTGAACTTGCCAAGCACCAATTTTCCACACACAAAACATTCTAACACAAACAAAAAAATACACATCCAGACTACCACGGCAATACATTTTCGTATTGGAAAATCAGTTCCCCGAAGCAGCTCCCCATGTCCTACCCCCCCAAAATAATGCCAGGCTTTCAGCAGCAAACGCACTTTCTGAAGTCAACAGAAAGCTACGTTCACATAGCTCCAAATGCCTGGGACGCTCCCCGATCCATGACGCTAGCGTACATGAGAACCAAGAAGAATAACAAACCAAGTCACACCAGGTTGCACAGGTTGCCTCAATAGTTCTTTGCCCACTCAACCCCAACTGTCGCTGTGTCTGCGGATAGCAATTACCATTCTTTCTAGCTCTGCAAGAAACGTCAGACGAAACTTAGTTACCAGGATATCTTCGCGGAACACCCCTTCCCATTCTGTACTGTCACTGCCGCAATGAATACCTTAACTCAAGCAGTTCTAGCTTCCCCAGCGTTTCCATCTCATCACATATAAGCCACCACACATCAATTCTCCAAAGTAACACATTCCCACAACAAACCCACAAAACAGGCACACTGCACTACTGCAAGGTATTTCCACGTACAGCCATCAGTGCCCCAGAGCAGCCCTTCAAATACCCCACAGTCAAAATAACGCTGCACCTTCAAAAGCGAACGGACTAGCTGAATTCAGCAAAAACACATGCACATTAGCTTCAAGTGTTTAAAATGCCCCCCCGATCCATGACATTCCCGACCGGAGGAAGCAAGCGGAACAATACACCAACTCATATCAGTATGCATTAGTTACTTCAATGACAAATTTTCCGCATTTAACATCCAAGCCCCAATTTTCCAGACTAAAGTATTCCCACGACAAACCTAGAAAAGCAGACACCCCAATTACTAAAGCAAGCCACTTCCGTCTCCAGCACTTCGTGCCCCGAAGCACGTCCTCAAGAACCCCGCCTCCAAAACAACGGTGAACCTTCAGCAGCCAACGCACTTCCTGAGGTCGGCAAAAACGCTACATTCACGTAACGCCAGGTGCGTGAAATGCCTCCCGATCCTTGATACACGCGTGCATTGGGAAAAGCGGAACAATAAATCAACTTACACCAGTCTGCATAAGTAACCTCAATAACCCAATTCCCCCAATCAACTGCATCGCTGTGTGTGTAGATATCAGTGGCAGTTCTTCCAATCGCTGCATATGACGGCACACAAACCTTACCAACCGGCATCTCTACGCCAACCACCGATTCCCCTTCTGCGCCACTGTTGGAATGAGTAGCTTAGCTGAAGCTGATTGAGCCTCCCATCGTTTTAATCTCATCACACAAAAGCCAACACACACTCAGTCTCCAAACTAAAGCATTGCACACCAAACAAGCACCCAGACAACTACGGCAAGCCTTTTCCTTCTCCAGCACTCGGTGTTCCGGAGCAGCTCCTCACGTACCCCACCCCGCAAAAAATAACTCTACGACATTAACGGCAAAAGTACTTTCTGACGTACGTAGAAATGGCTACATTCGTAAACCTCCAAGTGTCTGGTATTTTCCCCAATCTACGACACCAGCACACATGGAAACCGAGTGGAACAATAAAGCAGCTCACATCAGTTTGCACAGAAAACCTAAATAACTGAATATTGCCATTCAACTCCAACTGGCGCTGTGTCTTTACATGGCAGTGACCGTTGTCCCCATCTCTGTACGAAAAGTCACACGAACCACAACAATCAGCATCTCTACTCCAACCATCACTTTCCATTCTGTGCCGTTGTTGCAGCAATGAATAGTTTAACTGAAATGGTTCGATCCTTTCCACTGTGTAGACACAATCACACATAAGCCGCCACGCACCAATACGCTAAACCAAATAATGAGACCAATGAACAAGGGCGCGTCTTATGCTTGGGTGTTTAATTGTTCAGCCAGCAGCTGAAAAATATAAGACATCTACCATCCCCTTAAAACAAAACCCGATATAACTGAACAGGATGGAATCCCAGCTTAAATATAGGAATCCCCATGTCGACACAAATTTTTCCCAACAGAGACATTCCCACAACAAACCCACAAAACAGACTTCCTTACTATTACATCATGCCAGTTTTGCTTCCAGCAATCAGTGCCCCGAAAAAGCTCCTCAAGCACCCCATCCCATGAAAGCTCTAGGCCTTCAGCACCAAGCGCACTTGCTGAAGTCAGAAAAAAAGCCACTGACATAGCTCCATAGCTTCAAGTGCCGGAAACGCCGCGCAATTAATGGCACTAGTATACGCGGGAGGCAAGCGGAACAATAAACCAGTTTCATAACCAGCTACTCATACACCCCATCCCCAAAATACGACTAGGCCTTCAGCAACAAACGCACTTTCTAACGTTTGACGTTCGCACAAACCACATTCACATAGCTCCAAGGGCCTGGAATGCACTCCGATCCGTGACACTAACGTAGCTGGGAAGTTAGCAAAACAATAAAACGCCTCACACCCGCATGCACAGCTTAACTCAGCAACCAACTTCCCCCATTCAACTTCAGCTGTCGCTCGATCTGTGCATGGCAACGGGAAACCTCGTATCTCTGTACAAAACATCGCACGAGCCATAACAACCGACATATATACACCACCCACATTATTGCACTCCGTGCCGTCACAGATGCCAGCTAGATTATTCTTGCTGTTTCGACCTCAACATACACCAGCCGCCCCTCAGCAAGTCTCCAAACTAAAACCCGCCCACAGCAAACCCACAAAGAATACATCCC
>NPHX01000481.1:38994-52062 GCA_002271815.1 Eimeria falciformis
TAAACGGTTCTTCAAGTACCCTGCCGCAAAGATAAAGCTAGGCTTTCAGCACTGTGCGCACTTGCTAAATTCGGCAGAAAACTGTATTCGCATAGCTCCATAGCTCCACGTGACGGGGCCCATGGCAATGGAGTATGCCGGAATCAAGCGGGACAATAAACCAACTCATAGTAGTCTGCACACGTTACCTCAATAATCCACTTCCCCTTACTCAACTCCAGCTGTCGGTGTGTCTGTATGCAAAAGTGACCGTTCTTCCTGTCTCTGCATGAAACGTCACGGGAACGATAGCAACCGCCGTGCCTACGCCAACAAACGTTGTGCATTTGCACCGTCCCGCTTGAGTGAATAGCTTAACTCAAATCGTTCGAGCTTTCCCCCTGTTCCGACTTCAGCAAACATACACTGTCAAGCAAAACTTAGGAAATGTAAAACAATTTCCAAAATAAAAACACCTTCACAACAAACGGACATTTCGATTGCAACGACAAGCTATTTCTGTGTCCAACAGTCAGTGCCCCGAAGCAGTTCCTCAACTAACCCACCCCCCAAATAACCCTGGAACAGCCTCGTTATCTTTCTCCTTTGTAAACTCTGAAAATGACCAAAGCGCATACAGCACTACACCCAACAGAGCCAAGCATAGAAGATTCGCGTAAGTACGTAGCATCATTTCACAATTGTCTACAGCATTTTCATTGCTATCTTTAACATGCGAGCTGTGTGCCGGACAGCACGTCATATCCACTTCTGGAAAGTAGCAAACAATGGCTCAGCCGGCGATATATTCCTGTGTTGCGGCCCTAGGCTCGTGCAGCTTACATAAATGACGCCAACAACGCATCAGCAGAGTCCATCATAATAATACAACGCTCGTAGCTGCCAACATTATGACAAGCACGATTCCTTCAACCGCCAGTAACTGCCGAGTCGAACTAGGCGGACCCCAATGTGCATTCAGCTTGGTAGGCTTGCCCTGCGAGCGTGGCTAACGTAACTTGATCGTAGACTGGAAATGGTGGGAAGCAGAAACCTGCGCTCGAGATAAAATCTATACTGCAGCGATCACAACGGACAATGGTACTGCAGAGCATCTGTACTTGAAGGCCTCATACAATATACCTCCTCCGGAACTGTATCTAAAAAGCCTGAATTAAGTGGGGTGTGGAGCTCACTCGCTGAAGCACTCTGCCGGATTATCGCTTGGGCACGTCTGATAACGCACTGGCCCTGTGACAACAGTGCTGCCCACACAACACTCACTGCCATTCTAACACCGTGCTTTGCTCTATCGCAGTCCTTTAACCCTTCACACAGACGTCAGCTTAACACCACAAAACTATGCCATGCAACCCCCTTGCTGCAACAGTGACACACACGCAGGAACAAAGCTTTTGAAAGTATACAACCATCGCCACCTAATTTTCCATTGTAAATAAAGTAAGGCGCAAAAAAGTAATCAACTCCATACACAGCTCCGCTATGCATCCAGTCTGTGCGACACACACATCATTACCCTGCAGTGCTGACCACACAACAACACAGGCATACCAACTTGCTATGCTCTCTTGCACTCTCTTAACTCCCTTAACCATTAAAACAGACGTCAGCTGAATGCCACCAAAATATGCTATACAACCGCATGGCAGCCGCACACTAACAAGGCACCGCAAATACAACTGGCGTAACCCCTAACTTTCCACTGCTTGACAAAGTTGTGGATGGCACTTCACCACTAACATTCCAGACAAATCAATTGAACAGTGGTTGTAGTCGCAAAGCACTTTTGCAGTGTTCGACATTTCGGTTAATTTGGGTGCTGTAGAGAAATGAACATTCGAGGGGGTGAATTGGAATATGACTGGAATATGACTGCAAAAGAGGCGAGGCGCTGCATCTTGTGGTCTTGGCAAAGCCACTAATTGCGGTCGCGTGAGCCTGTGCTATGTGGAAAGCAACAGTTGATTCCGCTTCGATCCTACCTACGGAAATGAGTATACAAACTGTTTAAGCCGCTGCAGGTGCTTTTGGCCTTCCAGGAAACTCACTGATTTGGCAATCCATACTGCGCAGACTGTTAAAGCTGCAAGGACTGCAAGGACGGCAGCACGAAGCACAAATTTCGTGAGCTTACGCGGAGGATTTTGTGTCCCATCGGTATCCGCAAAATCCTGCCAGGTTTCGTCTGGTTCATAGGTCACAGAAGAATCCTCAGCGCTTATGTCGTCAGAACTTAGCGAGGACGTGTCTGTTTCATGCCGGAATATCGAGTAAGAATCCTCAGAGCTTACGTCAAGCTCGACATTCCCATGCACCATCCTATTAACCAAAGAGATAGTAAAAAGAAGGACAAAAAAATTGGGTATATTCATTTTCAAACCTGCGTTCCTTTAAGCTTCGCTGTCCAAAGTGTTTGAAGCTGGATAGCCATTTCCTTCAAGACACCAAATTCAAAGATATTATTAAACGACCAGATATTAATTTGAATTTTTTATTTTCACCCTATTCACGTCCAGTGGAAATATGACATGCAAGCATATAGGTTACGTGGCTACGTGATACAACATCTAGCTGCTGTCACTAAAACATGTGTCCGCTGAGGGGCGAAGAGTTTGCAGCAGGGCAGCCATTTCCTTCAAGGCGCAAAATTCAATGTTACTTTTTAAATATGTAACAACAAGATATTAATTTGGTTGTTGTAACTTTACCATCTTTACTTTTAATTGAAAATATCACATTCAAACATACAGTTACTGCACGATCGAACCCTGAGTGACAATGGTTTCTTATTAATTCTCCAGAAGTCTTAGCTCAAGTACCGCATGGAATAAAGCTTTATGCATGTTAATGTGCCAAAAGGTTTGCTTGCTACTTCATGCCGTGTTCTGTTATCATACTTCGATGGCAACAGGCGGCCCCTTAAATGTAACTGCTTTCCCAATACCTTTGCGTTACCAAACCTACTTTGTGACGTCAGTAAACACAAGGACAACGAAAAATGCCCGGGACAAACGTATGCGGCAATAATTAGGCATTTGCAGTCCACAGCTGTGTAATGCTCTTGGCCAAAATCAGTGCTTAGTCAAAAGCCTCAATGGTGTTACGGGTTTGGCGTAGCTCTTGTTGTGCCCGGTCTACGGCATGTATAGTAATTCCTAGGTTTTTTTTGATTTCCGCTTGAACTTTTGTTTGTCGGTTCGTGTAGCCTCGAGCCTCCCTTTGAACTTTACTCTCTAGTCGACCAGCCTAGATGGACGGGCTTCGAGCTCCGTTAAGCGTAGTGTTGCATGTTAACCCGTGTGTTCAGTATTACCGTGTTAGTCTGTTAGCTAAAATTCGAAATTGGCCTGAGTGTGCTTAAGTCATCAATGAGTGGAATGTTTGTGCTTGTGTGTGAGTATCAGGCACCGAGCAACTCGGGCTGTGTGCTCAGATGAGAGTACGCCTATGTTGCGGGCTGTCTGCGTTTTTCTTGCATCCCCTTGCTTATTGGCTGTACTATGGCCGTCACAGCCTCAGTGATGCACCTTGACGGAGGGCTTTCTTTTGAAAGTGACTATTGTTGAATATGGTTTCGTGTTTAGTATTTCTGGCCTCTAAGCAGAGGCACAAGCACCACCGTCAAAAGTAGGGTCTGTTGTTCTAGTTTGCTGGCTGCCGCTGCTTTATGTTGTCGGTTTAGTAGCTGTTCGTTAGGGGCACGCAACAGGGCGAATGTGCCCTCTGCCTCTGTTAGATAGCTTCGCAGGGCTAGCCCCTATTTCCTGCTGGGTCCAGTCTCTAACCCTCTTAGAGTTTTCGCGTTTTGCAGTTCTTCACACAAGATAGACAGCTGCTGTGAAGCATGGCAGATGCGCTGATACATAAAGATGCTTGGCGGCCTAGACAGCTGGGGTCGACGACAGTTCGTCGCTTTATGCATTAGATTGGCAAGATTGTGTGTCTTTCGTTATGACAGACCTGTTGCCGCTAATAGGCTATGATTACTCTTGCTCCTTTCCCTATCCCCTGCTACAGCCCACTCTCAGGCAGAGGCCCAAAACAGGCACACTTGAGAGCGTTACACTTGCATCTTCTGAAAAAGGAATCGCGGACTTTCCAGGCTTGTCTTGCTAAAGATACCAATTTTGGAGCACCTCCCAGAACAGCTCAGTGCACTGCGTGGCTGCGTGCTTTTCTATACTATTAATTGACCCTACCCCTCAACCCCCATATCAGGAAGAATTTCAGCTGGTTTAAAAAAACGAAAGCGTTTCACACTGCAGCTATGAAGGTCCTTTCTCTCAGTGCAACATCTGCTTCGGAGGCGAATCGAGCTCACGAGGAGCCGGCTTGTTTTGGTTGCTTACGTCGCACGTGGAAGCAGCACTGTTGCTGATGTGCTGCAACAGTTACTACACTTGTCATGCCTCCCAATACTCCTTCTGTGACCCTCAGTCGCTTAGCAGACACTGCAGTTGCCACTACTGCTTGTGATTGATTGTCAATTTTGTGTTTTGGGGCCTGGTGTGTTGAAAACAAGCAAATGCATGTGTGACGAGAAAAAGGGGCAGCAGCAACAGCACTGCCCGAAACTGTTGAATCCTCCTTCGTCCTTAAGAGGCCACGGGGGCCACGCCACTAGCCACAAAATCTCAAGATGTGAAAAACAACCTAACTAGCCACATGGCTAGGTGGTTGCCGCCTAGCTAATGGGAGCTCGCTAAACGACACGGCAAGCGAACCGTTGCCGTTGCTGCTGCTCCTGTAAGCCAGTAGTGTCTCACACAGCAACGAAAAAGGTTTATCCTCTTGCCCTCCTAAAGCAGAAGGCTGATGCTTCTGGGCGCTGCAATGAAGGCTCAGAGAGGCCTGAAAACGAGCAACGCAGCAACAGCACTACTCAGCACTCAAATTGGGCACGTCAATTCGAAGCACCGTGACAGCGCACTAGGAGGAGCAGAAGTAGTAGCTAACGAGTGATGCTCACCGACTGCAGTTAAGGCACCTCCAAACCTCTCCATTCTGTATAGAAACGCAAAACACCGAGCAATAACACCTCCTGCAACGACAACCCACCAGCAGCAATTACAACTGCAACAAGAAAAGGAGCGGCAACAGTGGCACTGCAAGAGCAGCAAAGCAAACGGAAGCAGCCGTACTGCGGCGGCATATCCTGAGAGGCACCGGCTACAGCAGAGAGTTCCACACCCTTCACGGCCTGCAGTGTACAGACACAGCGAGATATGCAGCAGCAAATACTTCCAAATATTCTTTCAACTGCAACAGCCGCAGCAGTAGCACATGAGGCATGAATCGACAGGGACAATGTTACAGAGACCACGGAAGCGACCGGTGGCAACACAAGCAAACAGCAACAGAGACTGCAACTCACAGCAAAGAACACCTGGGAGGGCAGCGGCCTCCTCCGGCTGTTGCTGTGGATTATCCTGACGGATGCTGCTGCTGTTAGTACTGATGCACAGAGTCCCACACGAGTGGCAAGGCCCCGTGAAAGTCTGCCGCTTCTCTCTAAGATATCCCGACACCGCCAGCTGCAACTTTCGCTGCCGTCGTCTTTTAAGGGCCTCCATCCACCTGACAAGGATGCAGACAAGCATACGAAAAATACTCGTTACAAGGAAATGCGCGCGAAAGAGGAATACAAAGAAACTCCGTAAACAGCAGCAGCAGCAACAACAGCAACAATAGCAAGGAGAGCCAAGCCGTACAGCTGCTTTCCCTCCGTCGATAAGTGAAAGAGCAGGACATCGGTGATCCCCTCGAGGTGTACCCACGCGCAGTCTCCGTCGTCATAAGCAACCAAATATCTCCCTGCCTTGCAGTCTCCCCTGTTGCTGCAATTGTCACTGCCGCTTCTGCTGCTCCTGTTGCTGCTGCTGCTTGACGGGAGACACTTGTCTCTCTGCTCGTCGCAGTACACAACTATGCCAGCGTACCACACCCCCATGTAGGGTGAGTACAGCGCAACTCGGCGTCCAATCGCTGCGGCTCCCTACAGACAGACAGACACAGGCATACGAAAAGAGAGATGCAGAAGAGACCCAGCTCTACCCTGAATCGAGTGTCTCCCCTCGTCTCTACGGCCTTCGCGCTACCCTCTTCTGGCTGTCGTCTGTTGCTCTCTATTTATAACTTTTCTGCTGGTGCCTCTCAGCACCTCTTTGCCTTACCTTACGAAGGCTGCCGCTCCACTCCCTAGGAGGGAAAGCCCTATGAGGAGCAGCAGAGACACTCCAGCCGTTGCTGCTGCAGCGCAGCACCTGCTGTAGCACCGCTGCCCCAGCACGACATGCAGTAACAGTTGCTGCTGATGCTGTTGCAGTCGCTGCTGCAGCTGCTGCAACAACAAATGCAGACCGGAGGGAAGAGACGATGAAGTTAGTCCACAGCTGCAGCTGCCGCAGCGCAAGGTCTCTTGCTGCTGCAGTCTCACTAGCAGGTGATTGGAGCGCTGCTTGTGCAGCAGCAGAATCACAAGCACCAGCAAAAGTTCCTGCTGCAGAAACGCTGCTGTTGCTGCTGCTGGTCGCGGGAGTGGCATGATCCTGTAGCTGCAGCTTTTCAAAGGCAGCAACAAATGCACACCAGCAACTGTACTCGCATCTCTTGGCTCTGGCATGAAATGAAGAAAGCAGCATTTCGTTTGATGCGGAGCGCAGCAGGGGAGACAGCAGGGGGTTCAGGCCTGACAACTCTAACACGTAGCTGCTGTCGTCGTCTAGAGGCCACGCTGCTGCTGCTGCTGCTGCTGCTGCTGCGCCTTGCTGCCGCTGAGAGGTCTCTGCGTCTCCCCCTAGTGAAGTTCCTGCTGCAGCAGCCGTAAGTGCCCCTTCAGCAAGCCTCTCGCGTTGCTGCTGCGGATGCCGAAGGAAAAATACCCTCAGCTGCTGCAGTGCCATAAGCACTGCAGCTCCTACGAGGTAACTTCTTACAGCCGAGCTACAGGAAAAGGCAGCACGTTCCCCACTTGAAGCTGCTGTCCCAGAATCCCAGCACGTGCATAGCTGCTGCTGCTGCTGCTGCTGCTGCTGATCTGCTGTAGCAGCAGCAGAACATGGTGGCTCATGCGGCAGTAGCGGCTCCGGGCTATCCTCGGTCTCCTGCTGCAGCACACTGCTGCTGCTACTGCTGCTGCTGCTGCTGCTTGCGCTGGCAGCGTGAGCGGCCCCACAAACGAAGAAGTGCAAAAATGTGTCTCTGACGGCATCGTCGTCTGCTGCATCGTCTACAAAAAATCCCTCCGGGACTCCAAAGTCATCGTCTCCTCCCATGTAGCTGCTGCTGCTGCTGCTGCTGCTGCTGCTTCTGCTACTGCTGGCCTTTACTCCTGGCCGGCCTGCAAAAGCAGCAACAGCAAGTGGTGCTGCTGGGGTTTCGACGGTTGCTGATGCAGCAAAGCCCAGAGAAAGTATGTCTTCCCATGTCTTCTGTGCGGAGGCAGCGAGGCGCCGCGCTTCTCTTCGTGCTGCATCAGTCTTTGTAGTCAGCAACCGCAGCAGCATAGACTTCAGCTTTTCCTGCTCCTGCTGCGGCTGCTCCTGCTGCAGCTGCTCTTCCTGCTGCTGCTGCCGTTCCTGCTGCTGCTGCAGCAGCTGCTGTAGCTGCTGCTCCGGGAGGTATGTACACCGGAAACCGGTGTCCTCATCAACCTCTAGATCGAGGCTCTTTGTCTCCTCGTCCAAGAAGATGGGTTGTCGGTGCTGCTGCTGCTGTTGCTGCTGCTGCGTCTGCTGCTGCTGCTGTGAGACCGCGTGCAGAGGTTCCGAGGAATGAAAAGGATAAGCAGCAGCAAGGCTCTTGCGCCGCTGAGAAATATACATCCTCTTGCTGCTTTCTCTATCGGACACCTGGCCAATCAGCATCCGTGACTGCAACAAACACAGCACCAACGAGTGTGCCCTAGTATAGCTGCAATGTACATACAGCTCACGCATAGGCCCCATGTTGCTTCTCCATTGCCTGTCCCAGTACTGCTGATGTTGAAACTCTTCTGATGTTGCTGCTCTTCGTGTTGCTGCTGCTCGTGCTGACGCCGCTGCTCAGCGCAAAGCGCGGCTTACCAGCTCTAAGAAGGAGCGGAGACGAAGCAGCAGGCGGACACAAGGAGACACCTGGTTTCTGGTGCGGGAATGCTGCAGCAAAAGCAGTAGCAGCAGCAGCACAAAGGCGCGCCACAATACAGCAGCAAATATAAGAGGCGAGAGAGAGGAAGAGAGACGCAGAGGTGTTTTTCATGCAAGCATATTCGGCTTATAAAGAAATCGTTGTCTCTACCTTAAGGCAAAAAGCAGTGGCTGTAAACCCGTTGCTGGGGGCCTCTGCCATCTCCAGAAAGCAGCCCCTCAGCTGGGCGCAGAGAGCGTGGAAGGCCAAGCGGCAGCCACGGGCGCAGCACGTGAGACACACGCCGAAAGAGAGACCGCAGATAGAACAGACTAAGCGGCCGCCGTCTTTCTCCCCATCGCCCTCACCGCATACACCTAGCTGCTGCTGCTGCTCGTTGTCTCTTTTGCTTCCACTGCTGCTGCAGAGAGTTTGCTGCACCTGACCCTGCAGCGCGAGATCAACCCCTAGAATCGGAGACAAGGCGTCAGAGTCTGCTGCCTCCAGCCCCGGCGTCCAGAGGGCGCAGGTCATATGTACAAACTGCAGCGGTGTCTCCTTGCTGTTGTGGATCGCACCAGCAACAGCAGCAGCAACTGCCGATGGCGGAGCGCTCATCACGTTGTCCGGCGTGTAGCCGCAAGAAGTGGGGAGGGCCAGTTTCAGCGCTCCGCCACGACGGGGGCAAAGCTGGCAATACACCTGAAAGGAAGCAGCCAGCAAAACACAGACGCCATAAAATGCCTTATAAAACCAAATTGCAAGAAACCAAGTTGATAAAAAAATCATGAAAAGAGGAGAGACACGCTGCCGCTACTGCATGCAGAACGCCTACGAACCTCGTCTCTATTTGCGGTGTAACGACAAGGCTCGCAAAGGAACGGCACAGGGACATAGGCCTCCGAGCTGCTGCTGCTGCCTCCGCCTGCTGCAATTGTCTCTCCATGCGGCCGCTTTCCTTCTCTAGAATTTTCTTCAGTCGCTGCGCTGCTGCTGCTGCTGCAGCTGCTGCTGCTGTCTCTGCCATCTAGAGAGGCACTGCAACCAGTACTGCTACTGCTGCGCATGCCGTCAGCCAGCTTCTGCCGCTTCAAACCGCTCCTCTGATCTTTCTGCTGCTGCTGCAGTTCTGGACGGAGGGCAAGGGGCAGACACTCAGCGGGCACCCCGTAGCACATGCGGTGTACAGACACCCCGCAGCGAGAGCAATAAAAGAAAGGGTTGTTGATGCTGGCAGTTATCTTCGGAAGGAGGCAAACTGCACAGCAATGGTCTTGATAGAAATCAACCTCTTCCAGCAGGAGCCTCTCTAGCTGTTCCCCACCTGCTGCTGCTGCTGCTGCTGCTCGGGTATCCCCAGGCTTCGCTCCTGCTGCTGCTGTGCCTGCTGCCGCTGCTGCTGCTGCTGCCGCGCCATCGCCGCTCGACATCGAGGTCACACAGCCCGAAGCGCTGTTTGCTGCCGGTGCCGCTACGCCATGAGGACCTGCATTTCCAGACGCAGCAACAGCTGTCTGCCCCGTGCTACTGCATCCCACAGCAATCGGCGTTGCTGCTGCCGCTGCCGCTGCTGCTGCTGCTGTAGCGGAGCGACGGGTAACAGCAGAAGAAGCGGAGGTTGCTGCAGCAGGGGTCATCCCATTGGTAGCAAATTGCGCCATGGATGGTGTGCTGCTGCTGTTTGCTGCTACAGCTGCAGCAGCAGCTGCTGCTGCAGTGCTGCGACGGGTAGCAGCAACAGCAGGAAGCGCTCGCTTAAGAAAAAAAGCGCCCTTTCTCTCGCTGAGGGCATGCAGCTCGGGGCAATGGTCTCTGGTGCAGTAGCGCCGGGAGCGGAGGATGGCCTGGAGGGCCCCGCTTCGGCTGCAGAGACAACAAAGGGCAGCAAACCTTAACATGAGGTCTACCAAGAGACAAGAGACATCACAGAACAGAGCCATGCAAGCAGACGGGGGAAGAGGAGACAGAACCTGCCACAGCAAAGATGGGGCTGGAATGCGAAACGCGCAGAGACAACCAAGCCGATGAACGCAACAAAGCGACGAGAGAAGAAAAGGCACAAAGGAACACTCTTAAAAACATAACTCTAGCCAAACCCTTAAACCTTAAAGGAGTCAGCAGAGAGCGTTGCTGAATGGCTGTGCTAGCCGCTGAAATTCGCTGCAGGGACATACGCCTAAGAAAGCCTGCGTGGGACTGAGGGCTTTCCCAACAAGCTGCATGCAGAGAGAGCAAGAGATACAGCCGAGCTGGCTGTGGGCGGCTCACCGCACTCCAGGCATCTCTGGTGTATGCTTGAAGCAAAAGGAAGTGACGCGCAGCCGTGGAAAGCAGTGATCTAGGGTCCCTCGGACAAAAAGAAAGAGGCCTGCTATAGTTTCTGCCGAACAAAAAAGGCCCCCCAGCCAGGCGCACATTGGGTGGAAGG
This sequence comes from Eimeria falciformis, assembly GCA_002271815.1. Classification (NCBI taxonomy): domain Eukaryota; phylum Apicomplexa; class Conoidasida; order Eucoccidiorida; family Eimeriidae; genus Eimeria; species Eimeria falciformis. The sequence continues at coordinate 49,529 of NPHX01000481.1, forward strand.
TGTCTGTACACCCCAGATGTGAGCAGCGGAGGCAGACGCCGTCAGAGAGACCGCAGAGGGAGCAGCGCAAGTGCCGTCTCCACGTCTGCAGGCCTCTTAGGCACCAAGGCTCTAAGCGCTGCAAATCGAGGCAACTGACCTCAGGCATCAAAAAGACGCAGCAGAAAATGTGTACCCAGCCCCCCGTGGCCGTTGGCTTTAAGGCCCCACCCCCACGGCAGCAGATCTGCGGAAACAGAAGAGACACAACCAGGAGAGCAAGAAGAGACTAGCCAGCTGCAGTGCCAACGAACGCAGCAAGAGGGCGTTAAAAGCGGAAGCAGCAGCTCCGTTTGAAGACGAAGTCCTGTGAAAGCTCCAGCTGTAGAGACACACCTCGCATTTGGGAGTCATGGGCCGAAATACAACCATCCATTGCGTGCCTAGAGCGCGCTTTTCTGCCTCACACCTGCGGCAGAGCCAATCCTCGCCCTCCACTGTCTCTCCCATGCGACCTACGCCGTAGCAGTGCTTGTGGCAGCAGAGGAGACACCGGACGCACGAATACAACGGATTCAGAGACGATATCTCCCCCAGCCAACACACACAGCAGCAAACCAAATCAAGGCCACCGCCACCCACAGGGCCCCCCGACAACAGAAAGCTGCAGGACTCGTTGCTGCTGCTGCTGCTGCTGCTGCTGCGCAGGCCAACAGCGTTGTTCCTCCCAGCAGCAGCATCTGCTGCTGCTGATGCTGGGGTGTCTGCAACACCTGCTGCTGCGCTCTGCCTACCGCAGGGCGCGGAGGCATTGATCCTAAGAGCAAACAGACAAACAGGCCATTGCATGCGGCTGAGGTTGACTCTCCTGAAGCGGCCGCCAGTAAGAGAGACAGCAACAGACAGAGAGGAGACGAAGCACGGAGAAGAGCGCGAGACAGTCATGTGTAGGAGCTACTAATAACTACCATGAGCTGTCCACCCCAGCAGTAACAAACAAATGCAGCAGAGCCAGCAACTGGAGACAACGCACCCCTGTACTTTTGCTGCTGCTCCTGTATGTGGCGTTGCACCTCGGGCTGTATGCGCAGCCCTCCAAGAACCCGTCATTGCCGGGCGAGGAGTAACAGCTGCGTTTTCCCCCAGTAGCGTCCCTTCATGCTGCGCATACAGCCGGAGTGCAGCAGCTGCTGCGTTGCCTGATTTTGCCGCATCCGCTGCTGCTGCTGCTGCTGCTGCTGCTTCTGCTGCCTCGGCGACATCACTAGCAGGGGGCCGCTCCTCTACAGGGGGTTCTTCTTTTTGATTAAATAGCTGCCGCTGCTGCTGATGCTGCAGCACCTGCTGCTCAGGTCCTGCGTCTGTGGCTCGGCCTGTTGCTGCAGCAGCAGCAGCAAACCGTTCTGCCACAGCCTGGAGTGCTGCCGCGGCTGCAATCTCCTGTCCTGTCTCCTTGGTAGTGTGGTATTTTGCTGGGTTTGTCTGTGAGGGCAAAGGAGCAGAAGTTGTCCCTGGACGAGTCGCCGGAGTCGGCTGGTGCTCCTGCGGTCCTGGGGGTGCTGCTGAGGCATTTGGGAGGAAGGGCGGCATGGGCGCGTCTCGCAGGCCTGCACACAAGGCCTGTCTCAGGTGACCCCAGCGCTGCATCTCCCCATAGCGTTGCAGCAAAGAGGAAAGAACATCAGCCCGCTCAGATAGCCGCAAGGCGCTTTGATTTTCTTCCAACAGAGAAGTCAGCAAAGACGACTTCACCCGCCGAAGGTCCCGAGCCAACACCTGGCCAACCTGCAGCAGCAAAACGCACAAAAAAACCGGATGCTGCTGCTGCTGCTGCTGTTGCTGTTGCCGCGATTGCTGCTTTTACTGCTGCTGGATGCAATGTCAGGTGTCTGGCACATGCAGGCAGCAGAGGGGAGGAGGGGCTGAGGGCTCGTTGACTTGAGGCGGCAAACCTGCAAAAACTGCAGGCATTGCGCCCCCACAAAGTCTCCGGCGTCTTTGCTGTTTGCTGCGCTCTCTCTCCAGTACCAGCGGTGCCCCCCGACTTCCACCAGTGAGGCCGTGGCGTTGCTGCCGCTGCTGCTGGCACCAACAGCTGCTGCTGCTGCTGCTCCTGCTGAGGGGACAGGCAGAGGGTGAGGGGGGTTGTGGGAAGTGGCCTGTTGGGTATTGCTGCTGCAGCGGCTCGCAGCGGTCTGCGGCTCCTCTGCATGCAAAACCGGCTGCTGCTTGGCCTCTTTGGGATCGTCCACCTCCATGGATAAGGCCTCAGGGCTGCTGCTGCCCCCCCTGGACCCTGCAGCGCCGCCAGAAGCAGCCGACGAACCCACTGCTGCTGCTGCTGCTGCTTCTGCTGCTGCTGGTGCTTCTCCTAGTGCTGTTGCTCCTGCTCCTGTTGCTGCTCCTGTTGCTGCTGTCTCTGTCGGGGTACAATGAAGAGAGCAGAGCTTCTTGTGCATTGGTGTCGGTGCAACAGCAACCCCTGCACTGTCCGGTTCGTCTGCCTTTCCGTCCTGCTGCTGCTGCTGCTGCTGCTGCTGCTGCTGCTGCTGCTG
>NPHX01000481.1:55526-75177 GCA_002271815.1 Eimeria falciformis
AGTGCCGCTGCCGCGACGGGATAGAGCCGTCTCCCCTTGCTGCTGCTGCTGCTGCTGCTGTGACTTAGGGGAAGAGACAAGCATTGTACTTGTACGAGCAGCAACAGCGCTGCTGCTGCTGCTGCTGCTGATACGTCCGTCTGCAGTATCTGGACTTCCAGCTCCTGCTGCCGCTGCTAAGGAGGCCCTGCTGCTGCTGCTACTGCTAGGATCCGAAGAAGCAGCGGCGATGCGCGGAGAGTGTCGCATCCCATTGGCTGCAGCACTTTTGCTGCTCCGTACTCCTGCTTCTGCTAGTTGCGGTGTATGCGCTACAGCTGCAGCGACGGAGCCGCAAGTGGAGGCAGAGGCGGGCCGCCGAAGGCCAGTGCCTGATTCTGTGGAGCCTACCTGCTTTCCTGCTGCAGCAGGTCGTCGTGATGCGCTTCTGCTGTGGCTGCCCATCTGCAGCCTCGGCCTCTCCTGAGACTGCTGCTGCACCCTTGTGCTCGTCTTCTGCGCGTTGCTCCTCTTTGCTGCTGGCTGTCAGTGCCGATGGTCCCACGTAAAACAGGAAGAATGCAGCAGCCCGGGCTGCTGCAGAGATTCTGATGCGCCTGTAGAGAAGATAGAAAAAGAGGGAAAGTCTTAAAGAAGGCACACGGAGCCATTAAAGGGTCACTAGCAGTAGCACCTATGCCCGAGGCCCCCCGAGGGGGGCTGAGGGAGCTCCAACAACAGCAGGAAGCTAGCAACAAAATCGCCAATTCCCCCTCAAAAAAACAGAAAACGGACTAAAGATAATGAGAGAATTTTGCAACAGCAGCTGCTGTTTGTCCCAACTGCTGCCGCATGCACTCTGCTGTTGCTCATGCTACTGGCTGCGGCTGCAAGTGATGATTTTTTCTGCTTTTGCTACTTTGCAGTTTCAGGCGGAGCAGAAACACGCAGAATAGGTTGCTTTCGGATGCAACTTGCGAGGGAGGCTTCTTTTGATATCTCAGAAGGGAACCTTGATTTGTGTGTGATGACCGTTTATATTTCTGGTGGTGTCTGCTGTCTCCCTAGTGTATGTCGTGTCCCAGCCAGTCCGTGTTGAAGCTCCTTCTGGCCCGCTTTGGGCTTTGCACGATCAAGCAGAGTTTTGGAATCTTTTATTGGGTTCGCGTGCTGTCTGCTGTCAGTGCCTAACGCCTCACTGAAGGCCTCAGTGGAATAAAAATGCGAATGCGGATGTTGATGGAGCGTTTGTCTGTTTGCTTTCGCTTAGAAACGGCCTAATGAATGTTTTTAGTTGTCTATCGGTGGAGTGGTTAAGCCAGGGTAGGTGAGGAGCACGAAGTCCAGATGGTGCATGGGCAAGGTGCAGAGGATTGCTACTCCTTTACCGCATCCCCTTGCGAGCTTGGCTGTGCTCAGGTCGGCATGGCCTCAAATAGACATGCCTGAGCAGGACAGGTTTGCTGGGGGACAAACTCTTCTCAAGTTTCTGTTTCTTGTTGGTACCGTTAGCAGCCTGTCTGCTGTCACCCTTTATGTAGCTTGTGCTGCTCCTCAGGCCACAGTAGCGGGTGGGCAGCATTCTGCCATTAAGAGGCCCTTGGTGGATTTATCGGAAAGAAAGTAGCTAAACAATGCAAGGCAAATAATGGTAATCAGGGGGGTACTGCGAAAAGGCAATAAGGAACTTGTCGGCCAACGGCGTTCCAGCAGGATGGTTCTCCTCCGCTGCCACTTCTGCCTAAGGTGCTGCTAAGCTTTAGGATGATTTCTAGTTAAGATTATTTTTTGTTGGGATTATTTCTAGTTCTGTCACAGGCAGCCTTGGCTCGTCAGCTGGTGATGGTGGAGCCGCTCGACTTCTCTCTCCTAGCGTTGCTCATCTAAAGCAGCAGCAACATAGCTTGCTAGAGGGGCTCAGCTGGCTTCTTGGGTTGTGTGCTGAGCCGCAGCCGAACAGAAACGGTTTTGCCTGAGCCCTCTTCGCTGCCTACGCAGCCAAACAGCATACTCATAGAGAGAGAGAAAGCGTGGCGAAGGCTGGTTGCGTGCATTCACCCTAAAATATGGCTCTATTCGCTGCTGCATGAGACGCGCTTCCTAGCAACACCACACAAAACGATTCTCCTCCAGAGGCACTCAAAAGCCCATTGTTGCAACGTGTGCGTCTTTCCCGAACATACAGCCAAAACGATTGACGGTAAACAGGTTGCTACTGGCAGCACCAGCGGTCGCTGCAGCAGCAGCGGCATCTGTAGCTACAACAGAAAAGTTCGAAGAGCCTCTGCTTTGGCCGGCTCTTGTGTTGGCGGCTGTTGCAACTGAAATGATGCTGCAGCTGCACAAGCTACACGGTGGCCTTGGGTAGCATCAAATCCCGGTGGGGTTGCTTGGAGTAAACCGAGGTCTCTTGGAAGAAGCAGAGCCTTGCTGCGTTTCTGAGTGTGGAAGTTCCTCTCGCTTTGCCCTCTCTGCGTTCCCGGCAGATTTGACGGCCTCCTCCCCTCCCTCAGAGCCTTCTTGCTGTTCCATGCATGCTGGAACTTCTTGGCTCTGCCAATGCGCGTTGGGCTGTACATACAGCTGCTGTGGCGCTTGCTGCGGCAGAGGTTGCTGTAGCAGCGCCTGCAGCACTTGTTGGAGTTGATGCACAGCCTGCCTGCTTAGCGTTGCCACCTCATTCAGCAGCAGCTGCTGGCGCTGCTGCAGCGACCCTTCTCCGTTTGTTGTCCCTTGAGTGATTTCAATATCTCCCAGAACACGCAACTGCTGCAAGCGTTGCTGCTGCTGCTGGAGTGCGTGCTCCAGCTGCGTTACCAGCAGCTGGCTCAATTTCTGCGCATCTGTGTCTGCTGCTGCTGCAACTACCTCGGCCTCGGTGTGAAGCTGCTGCCCTTGCTGCTCTGCTTGCAGCAGCTGCAGCTGCTGCTGCTGCTGCTGCTGCTGCAGTTGGATCCTTTGCTCCTGCAGTTGCTTTTCAACGGCTGCCATATGCTTCGCCTGATCAAGCAGAGACAAAATGTCGTCAGCAACCTCTATGAGCCGTGCCTCCTGTGGGGCTGTAAGTGCTGAAGCGGAGGAACCAGCAGCGTGCTGCTTCTTCCTTGCAGCTTCGAGGAGCTGGGCAATATCATTTCCGGAAAGAGCGCTGCTGCCGCTGCTGCTGCTGCTGCTGCTGTTGGCATCGCGCAGCACACCTCCTGCTTCTGCGCCTTGTGCTGCTGCTGGCATTGCTGGCACTGCTGCTGCCTGGCGGCTTTGGTGCACCGCGTCTGCGTAAGTTGCTGAAAGTGAGGAAGCCACTGCCCCAGCTGCCTTTCCGCCACTGCCGCTAGCGCCGCGGCCTCCCAGCACGCCTTGTGAAGACGCTTCTCCGCGGCGGGGGTGCTGCAATTCTGGCTCTGAGGTGCCATATTCTGCGGGTAGAAACCCGTCTGCGTGGGGCTGCATGCTCCCTCCTCCTTGGTCGTCTTCAGCTGCTGCTCTGCTGGCAGCAGAGCCTGCTGCTGCTGCTGAAGCAGCAGCAACAGCTTCTGAAGCAGCAGCTGCTGCTGCAGCTCCGGCCTGTACGACAAGCTCGCGGTAGGCAATGCATGCTTCTTTAGCTTCCTCGAAACTCCCATAACGGGCAACCGCAAAGCCTTTGCTGCGAAGTCTGCCCTCAGCGCGCCACTGGCAGCGCCAGAGCTGTCGCGCTGCGTCGAAGTAAACACCCGTTGGGGTGTTGCTGCCGCTGCGGCTGCTGCTGCGACCAGAGCTTCTTCCTCCGCCTGCACCACTGCTGCTGCTTGCTGCGGGCCCAAGGCGTAGCAGGTGCTGACCTTCTTCCTTAGCTTGCGCTGGGAGGCTTAAGAAGCGCTGTGCACCGCCTTGCTGCTGCTCCTCAGGCCTCAAAGCAACTGAGGCCGACTGCTGTCTCCTGCCCTGAGACTGCGGGGCAGCAGCGGCCGAGGCTGCTGCTGTGCTAAGGACACGATGCCTTGGAAACAGTCTCCTCTTGGCAGCAGCGCCCGTCTGATACAGACTTGCAAATAGAGCGGGTAAGACGCGTAACTCCGACTGTTGTTGCTGCTGCTGCTGCTGCTGCTGCTCATGGTGCACGCCGAGGTCGGCTGCGCCAGCGCAGGGACTCGTCGGGTCCAGGAGATGGGACCCATGAGACTGTGCTTGGTGGTGGTGCTGCCCGCTGCTTGCTGCTGCTGCTGCTGCTGCACTCGTCAGTGGCCGTAATGGCGAGGCAGCCCTTTCCCTTGCAGGAGCTGAAGTCGCAGCGCAACAGAAACAAGCTAGTGGATGTCTAATCGTTGGCATGTGGAAATAAAAGGGCAAAAAAGGCTTATAAGAAAACACAGCAGACCACAATTCAACTTGCTTTTCTGGCTGCAGACGCACTGCCTTAGTTCAAGAGCAAAAGCAGCTCATGTGCCCCATACTAAAAAGACTCTACAGGAATAAAGCCCCAGCCTTGCCTCGGCAGATTGCTTCCACCTCCTCTCCCGCCTCTTCAAAAACCTCAGCAGACACCGGGAATCCGACATCCACCTCGGTGCCCTCGCAGACGAAAGACGCAACTTCGCGGAGAGAAGCAAGCAGCCAGTCTGCTGACGCCATTGCCGCCCTTCCTGCCACATCCCCTGCGTGGTTGCTGCTGCTGCTAGTGCTGGTGCTGCTCCTCCTCGCGGGCGAGCCGCCGTCCTCATGCTGTTGGGCTGCAGCCCCCGGAAGGACAAGCGTGTCTCCAGCGGGTTTCTGAAGCAGTTGCTGCTGCAGCACTGGGGAGTAGGCCTCTTCGCTGTCACTCTCCCGGCTGCTACTCCCCTCCTCAGCGGAGGTGACCCTGAGGCACACGCCGCCGCTGACGGTTCGCGCCCACAAGGTGCTGCTGCTTACTGTGCTGCTTGCCGAGCTGTCCTCGCCTGCTGTATCCTTTGGCAGCAAGGAGCCTCCCATTGCCTTCCCTTTGCTGCCCCCCACAGTACAGGCAGCAGCAGCAGGACGCTGGGTGTGTTGCTGCTGCTGCTGCTGCTGCTGCCGCTGCTGCCGCGACAACAGCAGAGGCCCTAGCAAATCGCAGCCAGGGGTGACCTGCCTGCCGCCTCCTTGACCTGCAGAGTCAGCCGTAAGCACGACCCCTCCGCTCTCCATAATCTCAGTGGCAGCGTCTCCTTCCCAGCTGCTGCTGTCGCTGCAAAAGCAACAGCAGGCTCTGCTGCAGCAGCAGCCTTTGCTGCTTCTGTTGCTGCTGCACGTCGTGCTGCAGCAGCTCGCGCAATCGGGTTGCTCCATTGCAGCGGCAGAATGCGTTCCCTCTTGCGTTGTTGTTGTTGCTGCTCCTGCTGCTGGTGGTTGTGCGGCGCTACAAGGCCTTGCCTTCTGCGGAGCCAAACAGAATGCCCTGGGCAGCAACAGCCGCTGCGTGGGGAAGAGCAGAGTAAGCAGTAGAGACACAGTGATGGTGTCTCCTGCAGCAACGTCTGTCACTCCGATGTACTCACAAAAAAATGGGGATGTCTGCTGCTGCTGGTCCTCATCTGCACCAGGCAGCAGCACTGCATGCAAAAGGGCCTGTGCTGCTGCGGGCTTGCTGCTTTGTGAGGGCAGCCTTAGTGGGGTGTCTCCATGCTGACTAAAGCTAAAGCAGCAGGTGCTGCAGGGTGAGCTTCCCGGCGCCTGCTGCTGCTGTGTGTCTCGCTGCAGCTGCTGCAGCGCTGCAGCAGCGCATACACCAGCGCTGTAAAAGCAGCTGTAGGCGCTGCTGCAGCAACACCTCCCATTAACAGAGTGGCTCCTCTCTTCCTGCTCCTGACGCACTCGCTCCAGATAAGAAGCTAGGAGCTCTCCGTCAGCCGTCTCTTCCTTTTGCTTCTGCTGCTTCTGCTGCTGCCGCTGCTGCCGCTGCTTCTGCAGCAGCTGCTGCTCCGTCAGGACGGCGTCGGGGGCGTGCAGGAGCTCTTGCTTTGTTTGCCTGCTGACTGAAATTAGAGCAGCAGGAGTTGTTGCTGCTGAATCCAGCGACTGCAGCTCGTGCTCAGCCGCAGAGACACCGCACAAGGAGACAGCCGTAACTGGGCGGCTGAGAAGGGCCAGCCGCTGCACAGCCTGATCAAGATTGAGAGCCCCTACAGTCTCCTTTGACAAAGCAGCAGCAGCAGCAGCAGCAGTCTCAAAATCTTCTGCCCAAGCGGGAGACGACCCGCCTGCCGCCTGAGAGCACCACTGAAAACTTTCGCTGCCTTCGTGGCTTGGGAGGAAAGAAGAAATATCCTCTTCCTTTGACCGTGCCTCCTGGAGCAGCATCAGCTGTTGCTGCTGCTTGTGTTGCTGCTGCAGCCAGTGCGTAAAATCGGAGGAACGCACAGCTGCTGCTGCCAGCAGCTGCTGCCCTTCTGGGGTATGCTGCAGCAGCTGCAGCAGGTGCGGGTGCATCCGCACACAAGGGGACAGCCGACGGATGGCCTCAGAAAATGCGAGGTGTACAGACACCGCATCTAAAACGCAAGGCTGCAGCACCTCGTGGAGCAGCAAGCGCCAGAAGCACTTGCCCGTCTCCTTCCTTGATGTGTCTCGCTTGTCTCCTTCCTGCATTTCCACAGCTGCGTAAATTTCAAAGCAATAAAAGTCCCTCCTCCAGCGCAGCCCAACGGCACACTTACCGGTGGCGCTGCTGCTGCTGCTGCTGCTGCTGCTGGGCAGCACGGCGGCTCCATGCGCTGCCTTCTCTTCTGCTGCTCCTTGCTGCAGCCTGCTAAACGCCGGGCGGGAGAGACACGCCAAGTCGCTAAGGCGGATGATAAGCGCGTCCGCCATCGCCGAGAGCTCTGCTGTATAAGAAGCTGCAGAGACACCACAAAAGACACACAAGCGGGCAGGCCGTAAAAGACCCCGTGGGGAGGTCTGGCCCCACGCTCTCCTCTCAGCAACTGGCCAGAACTTGGCAAACAAACAGCTGCAAACAGCCGCTCAGACCTCACAAGGGGGCAGCAATCACACACAACTACAGCTAGCCCCTGCAGTAAAGACCCAAGCTATGCTGCATGGCCTTACCCTCCACTGCAGCATCCGCCAGCAACACACGCAGCGTGTGCTCTGGCAAAACGGGGAGAGAATACCGGTCCCTCAGCTGCAGCTGTTTGGGCCCTGAAGAAGGGCCCAAGGATTGAGGCTTCGGCCTGCAGTGGCCTGCTGCTGCTGCTGATGCTGCAGCAGCAGCCGAAGTCCCCTTGGACGGCGATTCGCTGCTATCTTGCGAGTCTGCAGGTCCCATGTGCAGCATCGTTTCTGCCGCTTGAGGGTGCTGCTGCTCTCGCAGTAGCAAGGCAATTTTTTTTGCCCTGAACCAACTCTGTGCCATTCGTCTTACCCTCCGAAGTACTCTGGGCGTTGGCTCACCGGGAAACGTTCGGTGGGGCTCCAGCAGCAGCAACTTCACTAGAGACACCATCGCCACTGCTTCCTGCTGCTGCTGCTGGTACTGATGGGGAAACTCTCCGTGTTTGCTTCTGCTGCTGCTTTGGTGCTGCAGCGACACAAAGTCTCCCGCTGTGCAGCAGCAGCAGCAGGAACTGTCCCGGAGCTTCTCCCCGCCTCGTGTGTCGCTCCTGTCTCTGCTGCTGCTGCTGCTACTGGCTGGCAGGCTGGCGAGCCTGCGGCGGCGGACTGCGTGCTGCAGCAGCGAAGGAGACAGACGGAGATGCAGCACGGCCTGCACAGCGAAGGGCTCTCCCTGCACTGCAGAGCGCAGCACCCACACGCCTTCTCTATTTCGAAAAGCCACACGGGATGCTCTGCTGCTGCTCAGCCCTGCACGGCTGCTGCTGCCTGCAGCTGCTGGGCTTTGATATATGTAGCTGCTTCTGCTGTTGCTTTCATCCAGAGCAACAAAAGTGGGGGGGTCTCGCTCAAGCAGCTGCAAAAGCGCATCTGCGGAGCTGCAGCAGCTGCACATACACCTGGCGCTGCTGTTGCTGCTGCTCAGAGCATCTTCTTCTTTTGCAGTTGGCCCTAAGGCCCCCAGAGCCATGCCGCTGGTAGTGCGTCGTCCTTCTGCTTCTGTTGCTGCTGCTGATGATGATGATCTCAGCCGCTGCTTCCGAAGTAGCAGCGCGGAGTCTCTGGAAGCAGAAGCAAACCGGCGGCCAATGTGATAGCCATAGAGATTCGTCGGAAACGTCACAGCCTCAAAGGGCCCAGTAGCCGCAGCTGCTGCCCCTGCTGCTGCTGCACCTGCTGCTGCTGCACCTGCTTCTGTTTCTCCTGTTGCCGGCTGTGCTGGGGCAGTTGCTGCCGTTGCAGATTGACCGTCTGGCCTGGGATGTATAGACACCCAAGAGGCTGGAGGCCCCCCAAAAGCAACGGGAGGGATTTCTTCAGCCAAGGCGCCCTGTAAAAAAGATTTTGCTGATTTTTCTTGCTGGTGCAGAGAGGAAAGTCCTTCTGTGGGGCCCTCAAACAGACAGGGAGAGAAGGGCAGACACTCCACATCGCGTTTGCTGCTACTGTAGCAGCAGCTGCTGCTGCTGCGACACTGAAGACACACGCACCGCTGCTCCTCCAACTGGAAGACATCACCTTGCTGTTGTCGTTGCTGCTGCTGCTGCGCCGATTCCGCTGCGGAAGCTTCGGAAGCAGGAGCGTCAGCAGCATGCCCAAGCAGGCCAATCCAGAGACAGTAATAAACAGCATCATCTGCATCCTTGAGCGCCACAGCAACACTCGCAGCAGCAGCAGGAAGGAAGCGGAGTCTTTCTGCTGCTGTTGCTGCTGCTGCTGCGGTGTCTGTACGGCTCATGAAAAGAGGAAGCAGATCCACAAGGGAACCCTCCGGGCGAGGAGGGACAGCAATGCTGCAGCTGCTCCCGCTGCAACTGTATCGGCCCTGCCGCACGCTGCTGCTATCATAGATATAAACACGATTGCTGCTTTTGAGGCAGCTGAAGCTGTTGCTGCTGCTGCTGCTGTCGCAAGCAGCGCCACGACCCACCTCGGCCCAGTACTGTCTGTACACCTCAGGATCTGCTACAGCTGCAAGCATTGCAGTTGTCCTATCTAGCAACACTTCTACTGGCTGCAGCGCCAACCGCAGCACGGCCTCGGTCTCCTTGCTGCTGGTGGCATGCTGGGAACTGCTGCATGATTTGCTGGTGCTGCTGCAGGCTCTGTGTCTCCTGCTGCAGCAGGCAGCAGCCGTTCGGGAGGAAGCCTGAAGCTTCTGTGGCCTAACAGCAGCTGCTGCTGCCTCATCGGTTGCTGCAGCTGCAACTGCTGGAGCGTCTGCTCCTGAAGTCTGCAGGTCCATCTTCCTCAAGTGCAGAAAGGGGCAAAACTATCACTATGCTGCTGCTGCTGCTGATCCGGCTATCGCCGCTGTCCATGCCGGTGCAGCGAGTGCAGCAGTGGTCTGCAAGGAGGCCATAAAGGGGTGGGTAAGCGGCGAGCTCTTCTGTGTGCAAAACGGGTTTGGTGTGCAGCTGAAGCCCTCTTGTCTCTTCCGCTGCAGATGCTGCTGCTCTAAACGCTGATGCTTTTTGTTATGGTAAGGCCTTTCCTGTTGCTGCTGCTGTTGCTATTGCTGTTGTTGCTGCTGATGGCCTCGAGGTCACGCCGATGCAGCCAGCTTCTCCCGCTGCCGCTCCTGCTCCAGTGGGTGCTGCATGGGAGGGTGAAAGGAGGCTAGTGGCTTTCTTCCTTTATATTATGAAAAGAAATTCAATGGAAAAAACAACAACAACCGCTCTGGGAGGCGGAAGCGCAGTAGGTGCAGCTCTTACCACAAGGCGCTGGCTCACGCACAGCGACAGCAGCAACAGAAACAGACGCTGCTGCGCTCACGCGTTGGCAGATAATGAGTTATTTTGCATTTCTGCTGCTAGAACGTTGCTGAGTTGTGCAGCAGCAGGAGCCTACGCCACAGCAGTTGCAACGTCAGCAGCAGCAGCAGCAGCAGACTGTATCGACACCCTGCTGCCGCGTGCTGCTGGCCTTCTTAGGAGAGCAGCAGAAGCTGCAACGCAGCTCAGGGGCCGCATCATATCCTTGTATATATGCATGCATTGTTAACAAGGAGCTGTTTCTCCCTTCATTGCCGTTCTCCTGCCGCTGCAGCACGGTGGCTGTTCCAATATATCTCCCAGACCAGCGGCCTGCTAGCGCAGCAGGAGCAGCAGCAGCAGGAGCACAAGCCGTCCCTCTTCTTCCATACTTGTTCCCACTTTGTGCTGAAGCTAAAGCTCTGCTGCCTCAAAGTCTTCGCAGCAGCAGCAGCAACAGCAGCAGTGTCTCAGCGGGAGTGAGGCTTAAGAAGCAGCTGCTACAGCGAAGCACACGACTGCTGTGCGAGCAATTCACATCAGCATCGGTGTGGCTGCTGCAGCACTAGCAGAAGCAGCCGATATCCCAGTTGCTGCCGGCATCAGGCGACCTTGCGGTGTACATGTAGCTGCAGCACGAAGCAGCAGCAGTTTTTCTCCTGCCTGTGTGCTGCAGCACATTAGCAGCAGAGACCCACATAGGCAACCTGCATGAGAAATAGGCAGCACAGGACCCGCACAATGTTTCGCATAAGCGGCAGCTGGCTGCCGCTGCTGCTGCTGCTGCTGCTAAAGTCTGTCTTTCTCTTATGTTACGCTTCTGCTGCTCCTGCTGCCCCTGCACCTCTTGATGCCCCTGCTCTTCCTGCTACTCCTGCTTCTCCTGCTGCAGTAAGCATCTACCCACCAGAAAGATCTTCATTTCTCCTAGATGCTGCCGCTTCAACAGCCACAGCAGCACAGCAGCTGGAGCAAACAGACGGCATAGCACACGAAGCACGCGTTCTTCCTGCTACAGCTCCTACTGCAGCTTCTGCTGTCGCTCCTGCTGTCGCTCCTGCTGTCGCTACTGCTGTAACTCCTGCTGCATCTCCTGCTGTAGCTCTTGATGTAGCTCCTGCTGCAGCTCCTGCTGTAGCTCCTGCTGCAGCTCCTGCTGTAGCTCCTGCTGCAGCTTCTGCTGCAGCTCCTGCTGCAGCTCCTGCTGCAAGCATACCTTTTACTGCCGAGGCAGCAGCTTCAGCTGTACTGGCAGCAGCAGCAGGCCCTGCTGCTTCTCTTCCCCAGAATACAGCGCAGCAGCAGCAGGAGGCGACATTCAACACAGCAGTAGCAACAGACACCGCAGGCAAGGCTGCAGCTGCTGCAGTCGCTGCTGCTGCGGCTGCAGGGGCAATCTCTGCTGAACTAGTGCGGGAGGTAGCAGCAACAGCGAACACTGCAGCTACAGATGCTGAGACATTTGAAGCAGAAGCAGAGGAGGAGCAGGAGGGAGAAACAGCTGAGAACTCAGAAAATGAGAGCTCGTTTTTCAGCATTATCTTCTCTCCCCTTAGATCCTTGCCAGCCGCTCTGGCGGAGAAGCTTAAGGGAGCCATTCGGATTGCTGCCGTAGCTGCCGCCGTCCTCATGCAGCTTACACCCCTTCCCACAATCGCCAGGTGACCTGCACGTATATCGCGAGTGCTGCGCATACGCCGAGAGTCTCCTGCTGCCCTTTGCAAATACAGCTTTCCTTGGAGCTGCCGCCGTTTGCGCTCCGCTGTCTGGCGTAGTTCTGCGCAGCATTGCTGAGGTGTACAGACAAAGCAACTGCTAACGCAAGGCAGAGGGAGACACACAGAGCGGGGAGGAAAGAGGCGCAAGGCAGCCGGGAGAAGCTAACACAGAACAAACAGAGCGCAAAGAGAGAGACACCCGAGAGAAAGACGGGGAGAAGCAGCGAGACACCAGAAAAAGACAAACAGCAGAAACTGAGGCGGAGAGGGATAGAGCATAATCTCATGTGGTTGCGTTGTGTGTCTGTGATGTTCTCTTTTTTCAGGGTTGTATCCTGCAGGAGCACAATGGGGCTGGAATCTCTTCCATACTTTACCCTCCTTTTCTCCGCCTCTCTGTGGCTGCTTTACGGCGTCCTGCTTGTGGAGCCGACCATCCTTCTCCCCAACACGTCTGGTGTTATTGCAGGTACGCCCCTCCTTGCAACAGGGTCACCTTCTGCAGGCTCCAGCTGCCCTTTTGCTTTTTTCTGCTGTTGCAAATTAGCAGCAGAAACAGGTGCTGCAGCTACCACCAGGCAATGCATACTCCCAAGGTTGTCTGGCTGCGTGCCTGTCTTTGTGCTGCAGGGGGATGGTTCGTGCTGACGTTCTGGGCGAACACCAGCAGAGAAGATAAGCAGCGTTTTCTCTTGGCGCTTTACCTCAAAGTAGGAGCCATGATCTTTGCTGCACTTCTCCTCATTTGCGTTTGCTGTCCGTACGAGTTCGCAGAGCTTGTCGTCGGCCTTGCTGCCTGTAAGAGCCGATGTTTATCCCTCCCTCCGCTGTTCCCCTTTTTCTGCTGTTTCCTGTTTCCATCTGCTTTGGAAATGCGTCTGCATGCATCTTTATTTTGTGCTTCTCTATGCGCTGTATGTGCCACCGATCGGCGTGTGTAACCCAAAGAACAGGAAGGAAATTGATCTTGGGCTTGTTCTGTTTGATGCTTCTTCTGCTCCCTTTTCAGCGATTGTTAACGTTGTTTCGTATGCGGCTCCTTTGGCTGCTCTCCGCGTCGTGCTTAAGGAGAGAAGCACAGCCATGATGCCGGCTGAAATGTCGATAGGCAACTTCATCTGCTCAGCCCTGTGGCTCGCCTATGGCTGGATCGCAGAAGACATTTTTATCATTGTTCCCAACCTCTTAGGTACAGCAGAGGCCGTTTTCTTTATAAAAATCCTTTTACGCAGAAGTACCCGTACATGGGAGGCTGTTTGGCTGGGCTGTGAAAGTTTTCACTATTATCTGCCTTTTTACAGCTCTTACCGTATGCGAGTCGAGCGGCTTCTCTGCCTTCAGTTCCGTTTCATTCACGATGTAAACATGCATGCGCCTGCATTTGCGTGTTTATATCCGTCTTTTGGCGTTCAAGTTCATAAGAGATTTTCGTTCTCTTCTTTTAGGACAGCTGAGAAGAAGGGAAATATTTTGTTTCTGTTCACTGCGTTGCAGGTTTTGGTGTGGGAGCAGCGCAGTTGTTGCTACTTGCGTTCATTCCGCCGCCTTCTCGTCAGGGTTTCTCCGCCGTCTGCAGCAGTAGCGCGTGGCGCCGATCTGCATGCAGCAAGGGAGTTAACGGGGGCCCCACAGCGCTACTTCGCAGAGCTGAGGATTACACTTGGGAGGATCATGAGAATTACTTTGCAGACAGCACCACTGCCACTACTCCCGTACTGAAGACTTCTGTCATTGCCAATGCGCCATCACTACCCACACACGATGAGCTCCTAAAAAAATGCGGGTTTCCAGATGACCCAGAGCTGGCCTACGGATTCGAAGACGAACTGGACTGATTTGCTGTTCGTTTTCCTTCACTCCAAACTAACTTCCCAAACGCATGCAACAAACCAGCCCTGCTGCAGCACTCGTAGATGGAGCGTACTGCTGCTGTTGCGCCTGCAGCAGACACCTGCTGCAGGGTGTTCGCCGTTGCAACTTGCCAGCTGCTGCTGTAGCGTGCCACCTGTGTGGCTGCAGTGGTGGCGTCCCCACCTCAATGAGGTCTTTTAGTTGTTTATTATTTGGCTAGCTAACCTGCTATGTACTGCATGGCTGCATGCGAAGTGCAAGGCATGCGAAGTGCAAGGCTCTGCGGGCTTGGCACCCTCAGTGCAAACTACGTTCAATACGTGAGGATCTTTGGGAAGGCGATGCAACAGCAATGGAAGACGTGCCTATGCGTTCGTGCGTTAGCACCTATTAGCAGTAGACGCCAATAGATAGCGAATTACAACTTGATCCTGCCTGGTGAAAACAAAATAGAGCCCAGGAGACAAGCTGCAGAGCTGCAGTTTGGCTAGCCACGCTGGCTAGCCAACAAACCCTAACACCGAGCGCAGCTGCTCCCAGTACCGGAGCAGCTCCTGCCGTGCAAAAAATTGGGCTGGTTCCGTTTGCTCGGTTGAAGGCAAGGGAAACAATATTTAAAATGGAGCCTCCCTGTGGCGTGCGGAAAGAGCAAAACCCTGAAGCGCCGAAGCCTCCCTTAGCTGCGGGAGCTGCTTTTAGGGGTCGTTCTGTATACCGTGCTAGTCCACGCAAGGAATGCAGACACACGCATACTACCTCTTTCTCCCTACAGAAGCCAGTGCTATCCTCCCACAGAGGCATGAAAAGAAGCCTTCTGTGGTGCTACCCCCTCCTCTCTGCCTCGTTCTCGTGCTGCCAGTGCTGGCTCCGACGCTCACACACGTTCTTCTGTTCAAGGGCCGACTTGGTATGGCAATCAAGTTGTTTCTTTACAGCGCAAACTACCACTGAAAGCCACGCCTCAGATCGCCCGAGTTGCTGCTGAGATGCTGTGAGCGGAGAACCCCTCAGAGAGGCACCGAAGAAAAATCTTCCAAGGGCGTAAGACCGCCAGACAAAAAGATGTTTTTACCCGCCATACTCCTGTCTAAACAGCTGCGACTCCTCACGCGCTGTTGTTGTTCTCTTGTTTCTTGAGGGCCGATGGTGCGGCCTCTGGGTTTTCTACCTTGAACGCATCAGCGGCCGCAGGGCTAGCCGGCTCTCCGGCACCCGCAGGCGCAGCAGACGCCTCTTCTGTGGGGGGGGCTGGCGGTGCATCAATCAGCACATCTTGAATGGCCGCGTCTGTTTGCTGTTCCTGCTTGCCGTCTTCTCCTCTTGCGAGGGCTCGCAGTCTCGGGTTAGCCTTTCGGTTGCGTTCTGCAGTTTCTCCCCCCGTTTTGGCGCTTCCCTTGTCTTTATTCTTTCCACTCAGATTCTCCGTCTCTTCCAGCATAGACTGAAAAGCAGAGCTCGGCGATTCCCCGAGTTCCACCATGGCCTGTGCCTCCGCGTATTGGCGCTGGAAGGAAAGAGAAGTCGCTGCGAGACAGCCGCGGGAGAGAGAATAGAGAGCCCAGATCTGCACCTGCACGCGTGCCAGCAGCCGCCTGGCAAAGGCCCTCGATTGTGCATAAGGAACCGAGGGGGTTTTAAACCCTAAATTCTGCGCCAGAGCCCCCAGCGCGCCTCCGAATTCGTCTTCATAAAGAGGAACTCTGGGTGTGGAAGAAGCTCCAGGCCCAGCCGCGTAGCCCGAAGAGGTGGCAGGCTGCGTTGACACCTCAGAAATGAAGCGCCACAGGTGCCGACACGCGTCCAGCTGAAGTGCAAAAAGCTGCAAGACTCGCGGCAGCACTTGCCTCGCAAAGAAGACCAACCCCCGCTTGTTCCTCGTAAAACGGTCCCCATACATAAAGTAACGGGCGACAGTCGCAAGATAGCCGCTAACCTTCGCCGCTGCGTCGGAGCTGAGGAAATCCAAACCCCCAAGGATCGACACAGGCAGCACCTGGTTGTCCCCCGCACCCCGCAAGACTGCCAGATATTCTTTCATCTCCGCGTTCAGCGAAACTAAATCTGCTTGGGCTGCAGGGAGATTTCTGTCGGGGGGAAGCTCCATGTACTCCAATAGCATTCTGCACAAAGACGCACAAACAGAAAGAAGATTCAAAAAGAAGATTGACAACTTTGGCAGAGCAAATAGAAGGAAAGTGCAAGGGGATGACGACACAAACTCTATAAAACCAGAAGACGCGGTTGCTGCCATGTGTCTTTAATGCTACAAAAACGGAAAAAAAAAGCATTTCGGAGAAGGAGGAAAAGTGCGATAAAACGCAGCACTTACTTCTTAGAGGATGGAAATTCTGTCACTAGTCGCAGGGCCTTGAGATCCGCCTGAGGGTCTGTACATTGCTCTCTCTCTGCGGCAAAACGGAGGAGGGGAAGCTGGGAAGCAAGCAAAAGGCGAGCAGCACTTTGAACCCCCTGGGCATCGTCAGCAGCCACGCCAAAATAGTCCCGCATCATGCCCAAGTTTTCGTGGAGAGGCACCCACAAGCCTTCCCTCGTCTCATCAGCGGCTAGAGAAGAGGAAGCGGCCCGCACCGCCTTCCGACCAAAATCAAGAAAAGGCGCGACACTTTGATCGCCCCCAAAACCCTCAGAGGAGCCCGCATTCCCGTCGCCAACAAGAAACTGGTTAATAACGGACATAAGTGAGGAGACAGCAGAGGAAAACGAATTGGCGGCTGCTGGAAGGCCAGGAGCAGCCTCCGTGGAAAAAGGGTTGGATTCTGAAGCGGCAGAAAAACAGGCAGAAAGCCCCAAAGAATAAAGCACGAAAATACCTGAGGCCAGTCGCCTATGGCGGCACGACAGACCCGCTCCGCGTGTCATCTCTGATGATCTGTGGAAACCCAACACCGCCAGAAGCCCTTGAAAAAACCAAATGTGGTATTTGAAAAACACGGGGCCCAAAGCATCGACCTCGATTCCGTCCTCTTGTGGGTGGGACAGTTATCTCCACCTTCAGAGTAGCAAGAGTCTACCCCTATAGCAAATGCGCAAACGGTTCAAAGCCTATAATTATTTAGAGGCACTTTAAACCTAAATTCTTCTTGGAGGACAACACGAAGGGCACGGAGAAAATTATCAAGGCAGACAGATTGGAGCAGTACTTCATGCAGCCCCTTACCGACCCCCACAAAAGAAAAAAACACGGAGTGTTGAAAAAAAAGAAAAATACTTCCTCACGCAGAGAAGCAACAAAGCAAAAGCAGAAATGATTCCTAAGAATGCTAAAGCATAAGAAAATTTCGGGTGACTGCGCTGATCCTGTCTTCGCCAGTATGGCTACTTAGTCCTTAATAGCCTAATACACTATTCGCGCTTGTGAGCTCGCAGCAAGGTGCCAAAGCTCTCATCTTTCGACTATGCACCAAAACACGTATTTACTGTATGGGATAAAACAATAGATTTGCTTGTGACAGGTTATAGAAACGTGCAGGTGCATGTCTCCGGCTAGCATTCTACACTATGTAGAAAGGGGAGCTGAACAGGAAGCTAAACTCGGACGACAAGAGTAGCATTTTACCTGGAATTCAGTAGCAACCAGAACAGATAGCTTTAGTTGGCACTGTGCCTAGACCATTGTCCTCAATTTGCGTATCTCCATCCAGGGGTGCGTGGCCCTAGGATGCTAATGCGTATCTTTGGTGCAGTGTTTGTCTGTTTGTTTTAACTTTAAAATTTTCTACTTTTGTTCAAAGTTATCTATGAGTGAAAGGGTTAGCCCTATTAATGTGAGGATCAGTAACCGAGTTCCTCGGATTGTATTATGGGATGAGTGCATGCCAAAGATGCAGCTCGCCTGCACCGTGGCCTCATCCATTTGTCGCTTGGCTGTATTCATGCTGGCACTGCCTCAGAGACACAAGCCTAAGAATAGCAGAGTTTTTTGAGGACTAACTATTATCTCTTCGGCCATCAAGCTTCTGCGGCCTCGATAAACGCATGCATTCCACTTTAACTTCCTTTGGAAATTTTGTCTCTTTTGCTTGGCGGGTTTCAACGTTAACACAGTTAGCCCTGCCTTTGTCAGAACCGCCCAGGGCCTCTCTCAGCGGGGGATGCTGGCGGGCCGCTGATGTCCATTTCCCCGGTTCAAATGTCGATTATATAGTACAAAATACAGATTATTATTTGTTAATAGTTCCCGAGTTTGTATACTGAAAGGTTCCCGATAGCCTGCGGGTCTTCATCTAGCCCGTCCTTCCCCTCGCTTAATGGGGGACTGAGGGTCTGGGGAGTATAACTAAGCGGTGGTACCAAATGTAACGCTCGTACTTACGCGTACGCTTAAAGGCCATAAGTACTAACGCGAAACAGTAACGTTAACATAATTTGGCTTCAAAGAAGTCTGTTCTTCTCAGGCTTGTGTCTCTGAGGCCATGCCGATCTGAGCACAGGCAGTCGACAAAGGGATGCGGCCACGGTGCAGGTGAGCTGCACCTTTGGAACGCATTTATCCCAAGACATCACTCGAGGAACTGGGTGTAGGGTTCCGCTACAAGCACTTGTAATTGTATTGCACTGCGCCTTATCTAAGCAAACTAAAACTTGAACTCGAAAGGAAAACGAAAACTAGTAATTAAAGAGAGAAAACAAATGCTCACTGCACTCCAAAAAAAGGCACAGATGCTATCATAATGAAAGTGCTTACATTCATAGGTAAGGAGGTGCCCTAAAGTCTTTCCTAGAGTCAGACCGCACCAGGATCCATTTAACGAGACCCAGGGAGGGAAATGCTAAAGGGAGATCCAAAAAGGGAACCCTGGAGCTGGAAGCTTGGCTACTAAACTAAATAACACAAAAAATGACTTTATTAAAGGGACAATGGCCTTGAAAAAAGAAAAAATAATTAATCAACCCAGTTAAGGGTTCAAAACCAGGCTGTGTCAGAGTTGGAAACAGCTAACAGGCAACGTTCTTGTCAAGCTCTCTTGACTAAAAACGGGCTTTCTCTATCTTATAAAAAATGAATGAACTTGATTTCTAATTAAAGCTTATAAAGGAATCAGCCTTCGAGGTGCAGGAGCTGGGTGTGTTAGGAGAAGGCAGATAAGGAAACAAACTAAAACACCATAACTACCCTCCAGAAAAGACGAGTGGGTCAATAAAAAGCTAAAAGTAAAAATTTTGAAAGTCAAGTGAATTACGTGGAAGGGATACAAAAGGCACACTTAAAAGAAATTTCTTTAGCTCCCCGTTACACTCCCCTACTGCTCCTCACATACAGACACTTCAAGATTTCCACTCATACATAACTTAGAACATTAATTGAGACAATTCTAAGTGATACCAAACAGACAAACACTGAAATATCGAACACCCGCATTAACATGGTAGAGTAGGCGTTTTAATGTTGGTATGTTGGGAGGAAATGAGTTCCACATGACCGTCTAAATCTACTTCATTTCCTCTCCATCCGCTGCCAAATTAAAAAACCAAAAGCCGTAGAGTAGCATCATTTGAACTTATAATTGAGGAAGAAACGCGCTATCTTTGCTGATTGTGTGCATTCGCTGCATGCTGAGCTACTTCCAAGCCCCTTGAATTAGCCAACCCAACAAACTCGGGGGGTTTTCATACTTCTGTTGCCTCCTTGTCTCAGATGACATACGTGAATTAAGAAATTACTTTCCTATTCCGCGATTTGAACTGCGTATGGTCTTGTGTTTTTCCGTCCGTTCGTGCAAAGGGTGGTTCGGGGTTTTCCTTCGCTTGCGTTTAGAGGGGGAGATTTCTCGCCAATTTTCCTCTCTGAGCCATAAACCCTAAACCATCCTCGCGGAAACATGGCGGCGTTTCACAGGGAAGTGGCCAAATACTTCGCCAACTATGCGGCATCAACGGCAGGTGCTGCAGGCAAGAGCCTGATGGCCTTTACTCCAGCAGCCCCGAAGACTTCTCGCATCAGATCGGCACTCGAGGATGCACTTGCACCCGTGTGGTACAGATTATTTAGAGCCCCTCTTGATCGGTGGAACCAAGCCGCCATTGGCAAATACCTGAGAGAGCAAGGTGAGATATGGCAGCCTTGGGATTTTTTGTCAACATTTCCAGATTAACTATTTCATTTCTAATTCTAATAATGGAATCGATTAACGGAAATTTGTGAGACATGCTTTGCTGATCTTTACTGAAGCGCACAACCCGATGGGGGATGCAGAGAATTAGAAGTGCTCCCCTATGCGGATATGTTACCATATATATATATATATATATATATATATATATATATATATATATATA